>PVHP010000332.1:0-161792 GCA_004024765.1 Zapus hudsonius | reverse complement strand
ACCACTGAGATTGGGCCAGCTGGTCTGCATTGGAACAACAGGAAGAATGCAGACTCTGAAGTAAGGGGCCTGAATGCTCTGTTCCCCCCTGGATTAACAAGTTGGTAGCCCACCTGGTTCTGTGGAGTAGAACAAATGCAAGAAGAGAGGGTCATTGGATTTGCAACACAGTTTTGTTTTTGAAAAATGGCCATCGGCAATGTGAAGCACAGGTGTTCTAGATTGCCTGCATGGAAGCCTGATGGAGCCATGAGCATGAACTGTGGTTGCAACGGAGATCCAATAAGATGCCAGGACTATGGATGGCTGTCAAGGTGAGCTGCCAGCACCAGATGAAGTTTTCCTGACTGTGAGTAGCCGAGCTCGAGGGGTGGAATCAAATCTCCGAGAGACTTGTTCAAATGCAGGATCGTTGAACTTGGAGTTAGAGATTGATGGTTCCCTGCTTATTTTAATCTTATATTGGTACAATCTGTTATTGCCATGCCTCATGCTTTGCATTTTGAATTTTCTGTGCCATTATGGGTTTATTTTTTGGTATTATGGCTCAATTGAAAGCTGTGGGGACTTAAGAGTTGAGCTGAACACATTGTATTTATATCATGTATGATTATTAATTTGTGGGGGCCAGGGGCAGACTGTCATGGTTTGACCCAGGTGTCCCCCACAAACAAATGAATGTGTTCTGGTTGATAGATCCTCAGCTGATGGAAGTTTGGGTTTTACAACCTCACTGGAGCTGTGTTGTCGGGGTTGGTCTTATGGGAGTTATAAGCCAGCTTCCCCTTGTCAGTGTTTGGCACACTTTCCTGCCACTGTTTGCAGTGGTGGAGGTGATGTCCACTCTCTGCTCATGCCATCATTTTCCCTGCCAGGATGGAGTCTCCCTTCGAGTCTGTAAGCCAAATAAACCCATTCCTCCACAAGCCGCTTTTGTTTGGGTTCTTTCTGTGCAGCAACTAGAATGCTGACTGCAACATCATGAATCTGAAAGTTTGGGGGAACTCCCTACCTGAGAAGGAAAGCATCCTTTTAGTGGATTAAAGTTGAAACGACTGCAAAGCGGCTTATTGCCCATCCATCACCATGGAGACATCACAAGCTCTTCCCAATAGTGAACTGTGCCACAAAGCCGGCAGCCCTGCGAAGCTGCAGGAGGAGGAGGGAAGGGAGGCCTTATTGTTCTCCTCTACCTATTAACATTCCCTCAAGATTGTTTTGAAATCACTGTAAAATCTTTTACAAATTTCTGAGAGTATTTAGACCACATGGACTCTTACAGTCCTTTTTCCTGGTTGTCAACCTTGGCCACTGGCACCCTGAAGCTGAGTCCTTACAACCTCATTCACTTTACTAGGAAATTTTCAAGGGTAGTAGTTTTATTCAAGAAATTAGCACAGCAAGAGATCCTATGCGCACGCGCGCGCGCGCGCGCGCGCGCGCACACACACACACACACACACACACCCCTCAGGCACTCACAAACGCACGCATCAATAAAATTTTCAAAGATTAAAAAAAAGAAATTAGCACAAAGTGGTGTGTGTATTAGCAAGCAGTCAACATATTTTTGTTGAATAAGACATTCAAGTCATGAATAATTAATAATACATTAAGTTTTATATTTCAATTCAAGCACATAGAATTTTTAAAAATGTATTCAGGTTGAGAAAATACATAAGCAAACTAAGAAACAAATTCAAGCTCAGGGTCCATTGCAGAAGAGGTGGTGGAAAGACCGTAAGAGCCAAAGGAAGGGTAGGGCTGTTTACAATGCAAACTTCCAGACACAAAATGGCCTTGATATTCATGACTTCAGAGTGTCTGATAATACCTGCACATAACGGAAGAAAAAGATGATGACACGGTAAGAAATCAGAGACTAATTGAGAAGGGGAGAGACATGGGGGAGGGTGGGGAGAGAATCATAACGGCTTATGATCTATGCATATGGAAGCTATCAATAAAAAGTTTTTTTTTTTTTAAATCAGTGTGATCTCTATCAAAATACCAGTGACAGTCCAGTGGGAGTAAGAAAAAAATACTGAAAATTCACGTGGAACCAAAACCCACCCCAAATAGCCAAACCAATTCTGAGCAAAAAGAACAAAGCTGAAAGTATTTGCTATATTTGTTGATTAAGTTGATAGATGAAATATTTCTACATTTCCTGAAAATGAGAGTCATCATCATACTGGTGGGTTCTAGGGGGACTTTTTAAATAAAGAGAAGTAACATGTCCCACCATTGCACTTTGATTTATAGTCCTGAACACATTCCTAGCACATGCTTGTCCTTTAAAAAAAATCATCAAAGCAAAAATGTTGTAATTAGCCAGACGCTGTCAGCAAATTTGCCATTCCCTTTTGGATGACTTAAATTGCCTTTGTGTGGGGGGGGGAATGAATGCATGCATTACACTGTGATATCCGGATTATCAATAATCAGATTCAGACCAGCACAAAGAAATAGCTTAGGTGTTTTTCTTTCGAATCAAAAGGCACAGCCTTGCACACTGTGAAGAAATTGTGCCCCCTGCTGATTTAATTTCATATCGACGTCATCAACAAGCCAGAGCTGGGGAAAGTGTATTATGTCCTCAAGGTCATGACTGAAATGTACTTTCAGCTGTTAAGGCAGCAGATTCCAGGAACTGGAAGCTTTTTGCATATTTTTTTAAAGGAAGTAAAGGAAAAACACCTCCCTTTGTGAGCTTTGTGGAGGTATTTGCTCTAAGAACATTGCTGCCTGCACCTTGGTGACACTGAACAGGAAAACGGCACCATTGAAGCCTTGAGAGAGAGATGCTCAGACTCAGTGAGTCCTCTCGTCTTTCACCTAGGAATCTGTTCCAATGACCAGGGCGTCAAAGCTTTCCTTGACCCTGGCAGAGGTTGAGAAGCGATGGCCATCAACAGAGAACAGCAAGGCCAGGCACCCAGGAGCTGCTGGAAGTCACCCAGTGGGTGGCTGAGATCAAAGGCACCTTCCAGAGGGCTTGGGACCTGGGCAGCAAGACAAGAAAGGATGGGAGCTGGGAATCTGCCTGCCTTCTGGGTCCTTTGCTTTTGCCTTGACACTTCTGTGCCTCCTGTCTCAACCTGAGCTGCCCATGTGTCTGGAACTCATGGCTGTCGATCACACTCTCCTCCCAGAACAGTTAAGAATGTGTATGTTTTTCTTGTGATAATTGCACTTGCAGGAGAAATGGCTGAACACAGAAGGGACTCTGGTGGGGCCTTTGGTTTTGGAGAAAGTAATGGAGGAAATATTTCCAGCAGAGGACCTTCTCTCGAGCTTCTAGACAAGGTCACAGGCCAACCACACAGCAGCAGCTTTTCTGCCACTGGCGGGCGATCAGCTCCTTCTAGTATTTCGAATGTAAACCTTGTTCTAAACTCTTCCAACAGGCAGCCAGCAATATGTCTGTATGCTGCCATTTCTCCCAAGCTCCCGCAGGTTCCCCTTCTCCCCAGAGTCCCTTTGATCTCTGCTTAGGGTTGGGATAAAAGTGCAGCATTCCTAGTTTTACTATTACTTAAATAGAATTTGTGGAAAAACAACAAAAATCATTTTACTGTTTTGCTATTGTAGTATGTGATGCTAATCTGAAATTCACATTTAATCGGTGTTCCTAATTGTATCTGGAATTTTCCCTTTGATTTCCTCAGCTCCCAAGCTGTTTGTTTTCCAGAGCATTCTAGATGCATCCAGGGACTGCTGAGCCCAGGCAGGGAAGCCACAGTGCCTGGTGGCCAAGGAGGCGGCTCCTTCCCTCCTGTTCCAGGCGCTTGGCTCCCTCCAGCGGCCACCAGGCACGTCGCAAGAGCAGCTGCTTCTGGCTGCATTGCAGTCCGCCTTCACAAGGCCTTTCCAGGTTCAGTAACCTCACCTCCTGCTGAAGAGAAATCTCTGACCCTAAATGATTTGTCCAGTATTCATTCAGAACTAGGCCTGAGGTAGGAGGAGTGCAAATTCGAAGGGCAACTTAGTGAGAACTTGTTGCAAAATAAAAATAAAAGGAGAGGGCTGGAAAGATGGCTCAGTGGTTATGGCAATTGTCTGTAAAGCCTAAGTGTAAAGCCATGTGCAGAAAGTGACGCAGGTGTCTGGAATTCATTTGTAGTGGCTTGAGGACTTGGCACTCCCATATTCTCTTCCCCTCCCCATGCCTCCCTCCCTCTCTCTCGCTCTCTCTCTCACACACACACTCTCTCTCTCTTTCTCTCTCCTAGCAAATAAATTAATAAAAAAATGTTTTAAATAAAATAAAAGCAGATCTGGGATATGGCTCAGTGTATTGGGTTCTGGGTTTGATCCCTGGTGGGGGAAGGAAAGGAAGTATTAATTCAGACATCAACTTTCAGAAGAATGGAAATGTCCTCTGTCATCTGTAAGGTGCCTGACAGTAAGTAATGTTGATGAGCAGACAAGATACATCAGCGGCTTGGAACACATTCCTACCCAACAAGAGGAACTCTGCCTGGGAAAGAGATGGTGGTTGATTCCCATGACCTCAGCCCCCACTGTGGAACCGAACCTTGGAACTGGATCCAAGAGAGCAGAGCCAGCGTGAGGAAGTGATAACTGTGTCATTGGTTTTATAATATGCTGTTTTAGTGCTTAATGACAAGTGTACTGCCCAGATTCATGGAGTGAGCCAGAACAGGGCCCTAGATTCCAGAGGTGCCTCCTGTATTACACCAGGTCCTCTTCAAGGCAGTCTCTGTAATCTAAGTGTTCCATGACTGCTGGATGAATGAATGAATGGATTAATGGATGAATGAATAAATGGATGGATGAATGAATGGATGGATGCATAGATGGATGCATAGAAGGATGGGTGGGTGGGTGGGTGGATGCAGGGATGGATGGATGGGTGGGTGGGTGGGTGGGTGGGTGGATACTGTATCTGTCACAACCATGTCCACATCAGAGGGAGAACGTCATGGAACATGCTCAGCAGGATCGATGCAGGTACAGCTGTTCATGACAGAACCCTGGAGAAGGGGCCTGACCACCAGTGATGACAGGGAACAAAGATGGCTTTAGTCCCCAACATTCTCCTTCAGGTCACCTTCAGGTGCAAAACTTAAGCAAAAGCAATAACTGTCTTCCCAGTTCCAAGTCCCCTAGAAGTTAAACCCTTTAAAGAGACCCCTTGTGTCAAGTCCTGTCATATATCTATGTGACATACCAGATATACGCACACAGGGTGGCCAGTATCGAGCAGGAAATCGAGACATCAGGTCCACACACTTTTTAGGATCACTTATAAGGAAAGACAATCATTGCTAAACATCAGGTGTGTATTAGACATTCTCCTTTGTTACCTAAGATAAGGTTATCACTGTTGTCCACGTGTTCACAGATGTCCCAGATGTGCAGGTTAAAGAAGGGAAGTACTACAGCCACGGCCATACAGGAGCCAAGATGCAAACTCACATCTGCTTGGATCGGTTCTCAGCAGCATCCAGCACTGGGACTTGAGTGCCTGGTGATGGGGTTTGACCTCTAGGATGGAGGATCTGCAGGCTAAAAGGAAAACTGGGAACTGTCTGCTGAAAGCAAAAGAGCAAGAACGAAGGGTAGAAAGAGAACAGGCCCTGTCCTCCCTCGATGCGGCTCTGGTCTGCCCAGCTGCCCCTCCACAACCATCTCTTCAGAGAGAACGGGAGAATGCTGAGTCCCAACCCTCTCCTGGCCTTCAAAATATGCTTCTCACCTAACTCCCTGGCATGCTCTGGGCAGGAGTTCTGGAGAGGGTCCTGGAATGTGTATTTTAGCCAGCACAGCAAATTTAAAACTCAGAATGGATATTTACTACTTGAAATTATGTCAATCAAAGGCTTAAATGGATTTTCTAGCGAAGGATTTATTATTGCTTCACATAGTTATATTAGGGAAGGAAATGTTAAGGTGTTCTGTGAATAAACTAGAGTTTTTGTTTGTTTTGGTTTTGGGGGGTTTTGTTTTGTGTTTTTTTTTAGAGTTAGGGTCTTGATGTCGCCCAGGCTGACCTGGAATTTACTATGTAGTCTCAGGGTGGCCTCGAACTCACACCAATCCTCCTACCTCTACCTCCCCAGTGTTGGGATTAAAGGTGTGTGCCACCACGCCCAGCTGAACTGGGTTTTTTCTATGTTGCTATATCAAAATTCTGATGGCATAATAATAAATTCACTGGTATTTGGCAGCTGGCAACGTGGCCCCAGGCAGAGGTAAGCTCCTGGGCCCCAGTGATTCTACTGATATTAGATTATACAAAATATGTGAGGCAAGAGCCTACAGACCTTCCAAGGAACAGTTAATCCCATGATTTTGGAACCAAAATATAATGATTGTTTAAACCAGGTTTTGTTTCCATCATTTGGATCCTTTATCCCTTCTTGGAACAAACATTTTTAAGGACTTGTCATGCTTCGGCCCTTAGTGGCAGCTGTGAGTGAGAATGGTTTAGTGTCACTTCCTGCAATCTCATAAGGAAAGAGTGGGGAAGGGAACCCAGCCAGGAACAGTAAGACAGGTGGGCGTTTCCACTGTGAAAAGCATGTCTGTGAACCACTGTTTACCTTAGTGACAATGCAGATGAACATGTCACCGGTTATGAGATGTTCAAAGCACTTGAAAGGAAGTAGACAGGCTGGATCCCATCTTCACCTCGAAGTAATCTTTGACCCTTATCTTGTTCAATCTCAAGTCACCTGAATGTTGGGACCAAAATATCTCTCCTTGACCAAGATGTCTTCTCTTTTCCTGAAACATATTGCTTGCACCCAATTCCGTCTCTTCTTGGCTACTCTCCTTGAGATAATTAGTATTTCCTTCTTTACTTACACCCACGGCCCATATATATCTCATTATCAGATACACCTATACACTTCCCTTTGAAGATGGCATCATGACATTTGTCAGACGGCCCTCTTGCCATTGAACGAGTTACTCACAAAAGGTTATGTAGTCTTTTTGTTTCTTTCCTTATAAACCCTCTGTCTATCCTGCCGGCATGTCACCCCTTCCAAATAAATACCTTTACTACACGGATGTTGACATTTCACTAACAGGCAATTTTTCTTCAGGAAACTGGGGATTGAGTAACACCTGCTGTAACTGAGATGTGTAATAACAGTGCAATGACAAAGAGGGACTTTGATGACAGTCCAGACGCACCAACTGGTTCTCTGCTTCATACTCCGATGAGACATTATGACCCTGGTTAAACAGGGCGCTCTCAAAATCATTCTAAGCATTCCGAGGAGTGACGGGATTCCTCCTCACAGGCCCAGAGCTGGAAGACTATTGTTTGGCTAATTGATGCTTAGTGCAGGGTGTGCTCCCTCCTGCTCGCTTCCCACATAAGGCTCTATCGGGCTGTGCACTTTAATGTCTGCTCAACGGAGACTTCTTAAGTGGCTCCTACCTGTTAGGCACCATGCTAGGAACTGGCAATTGACACATAATCAAGTGGAGAGAGAGACACGGCTATCTTTGAGCATATTCTCCTGTTTATTTCATTGGATCAAATACTTAATAGTCAAATATAGAAGTGTAAGGCTTAAAGTGTGGAGTCTGGTAAGACAGGCTTGGGAATGATCGGGAATTTGCATCTACTATGAGCCTTGGGTTTTCCATTTATAAAAGTTCAACTTGATATCTACTTTCCAGGGTATTTTTGAGGATTATGGGAAAACGCCTATGTGAATTCTTGTTCCAGCAGCTTTAATTGCCAAGTGTTCAAAAAGCATATGCTTTTATTACTTAAAATATTATATTCCCAGATATGCCTACTTAGATTCCATTGGCTCTCTGTCAGAAGGTGAGGGCTCTCGTTGGGCCCTGAGCTGAGCTGAGCTCGAGATAAGCTTTGGCAAGGGCTGAAGATGATGTATGAGTCTATTTACTTAAGTCTGTTGGTTAAGTAGTCAATCAGGGGATGTCAAAGTTAAGATTTCCCCTGGCAGGTGGTATGAACAGAATAAGACCTCATGCTGTGACCCAGATTTCTTTCTCTAGGATGAAACTTCCTTTGATTTATTCCAGAAAAAGCATGTCCCAAGAGAGGCTCTGAAACAATGGTGAAATACAATTAAAAAGACCATTTCAACAGAGTGTGGTGGTGCACACCTTAAATTCCAGCACTTGGAAGGCAGAGGCAGGGGATTGCTGTGAGTTCGAGGTCAGCCTGGGACTATAGAGGGAGTGCCAGCCCAGCCTCGAACGAGACCCTATCTCAAGAACAAAGAAGTGCATTGCATATTCACAATGAGCACATTTTAACTATCATATTCTAAACCAATTTCTCTACAGAATTCTTTTTAATAGTGTCAGTTGGCATCTCAATTGCCAAATTCTGCTACGAGAAGCTAAGAATGTGCCTCACAATTGTCCAGCACTGAGAGGTTCCATGCTTGGGAGCCAGTTGAAATTGTCCTGACCCTGGTCCCTATCAGTAGTGTCATGGTGGGTACATTAGTCATACTTGTTGCAACTGATAAGAGGAGATGTAAGGGAAGAGGGTTCATTGTGGTTAGGAGACACAGTCTGTCACAATGCAGAAGGCAGGCTGATGGGAGACCAGGTCCTGTCTGTGGCAGTGGGAGGCTGCTTGCTCACATTTGAACAGATCAGGAAGTAGGGAAAAAGCAAGGTCAGTGCTTGCTCAGCTGGTTTTCTCCTTTCCCTTTTGATTCAGTGCAGAACCCCAGCCCCATGGTACTGCCCACATTCAGGGTGGGACTTTTTCCCTCAACTAATCCTCTATAGTATTGAATTAATGAACATACCTAATGGTATGCCTCACTAATACCCTAGGTGATTCTTATTAATTAAATCCAGTCAAATGAGCATGGAAAATTAGCCATCACATTGGGAGCCACTGGATTCCTGAAACGATAACGCAACTTCTATAAATAGCCACACAGAGAAGATTCATTACAGAAGCTCTTAAGGAGGAACAGAAATGGGCAATACAAGTTAATCTTGTTGCAAGGTGTATGTAACTTGTACCAGAGTGAAACCAAAAATTAATTCTTAAAAGGCTTCTGCCATTGGATGTCTGAAGGGACAGGGCATGCTCAAGACAGCCACCCAATAGGGGAAAGCTATGTGCAGGTAAGGGACAGAAAGTAAGGCATGGAAGAGGAAGAAATGAAAGAGGCCACCAACAGAAAATTGAAAAATATGGGTAGGAGTAGAAGATGAGTGAAGCTAGAGTCTCGTCTGATGTGCCAGTCTGGAGAGCAAAGCAACAACCCAGTTGGCAACAACATCTTTTGATCTTAGGAAAGAGATCGTCACTTAAGAAATAAACTGAGGAAATCTAGCTTCCTTCTTGTGAAATTTTGAGAAAAGGGTCATGCTTGCCACTATATCTTTTGTGTTCTTAAAAATATATGGAATATTAAAGCAGCCTTAATACTCACCCACCATGACTCAGGGAACTGAGCCAAAGAGGGGGTGGAAAGATTGTAAGAGCCTTGGTAGAGGAGAATGTCCAGAGACATGGCCTCCTGGGGACTGGCCCTTTCTAATTTGGATGCAAAATACTAGGGATAGATATGCAAAAGAAGAGCACAAACCCGGTCTGGCAGTTCTGCATTTTGTGAATTACTGTGTGACAGTGGGCATGTGACTGACTATGACAGTTTCCAACCTGGCAGGAAAGAAAGAAGTTGGTGGTCAGTGATAATAAATGGTTCTGGGAGATAAAGAAGCCTGAGTCTTGTCCCCCCCCCAAACATTCTCTCCTTTGGACAAGCCCAGGGGTTCAGAGGAGCAGCCTAGCCATGTGATATCTGGGAAGTGGCAGGACACCCTGTGCCCAGCAAAAGTCTTCCTGTTCTACACACATTTTCAGAGTTTGAACTTAAAATCAGTTCAATCACATGAGGAAAACAGAGATTCAACTTGTCTCTTTTGTTTTTACCACAGGCTAATTCTTTTTAAGCTTTTAATGATGGAAATTTTTTCTGGTCTTTTTGAGAGAAGAGAAAATGTTTGCCCCAGAGCCTCCTACATGAGCTACCAATGAACTTCAATTGCATGCAGCATTTTGTGCTTCTGGCTTTTTTATGTGGGCACGGGGGAATCAAACCCAGGCTGTCAGACTTTGCAAGCAAGCACCTTTAACCGCTGAGCCACTTTCTCAGCTAATAATGAAAAATATAAACAAAAGGAAAAGTCAAGAGAGAAATGGACCCCAATGTATCCATCACTGAGCTTTAACTATTATCAACTCGCTGGTTTTATTTTGTCCATACCTCTTGCTTTACATGCTATTCCATTACACTCACAGATGTATGTTTCTCGAAAAGATATTCCTAATTGGTTTAGGGCTTTTATCATGAAAAAATATTGGACTTTTTCCAAGGTCTTTTTTGCAAATATGAAGATAATTATGTGATTTTAGTTCTTGCATCTATTATTGTGATGCATTGTATTTACTTTTATATATGTAGAACTATACTTGTATCTCTGGAATGAAATCCCTTTAGTCATGGTGAATGATCTCTTTGGCAAACTTTTTAATTGATCATTTTCATACTTATTCGACCATAGCTCCCTCCCATTACTTTCTTTTGCACACCCCCTTCCTTTCCCTGTATGGTCCTTTTCTAGCTTCCAAATGTCTCTCTTCTGTTTTACTGTCTTTTTTCCCCTTCATCCATCATCCATGACAACATGTTGATGGACCCAATATCGTGGTAACAACAGCTGCTGAAAAGTCATGAATGTAATGGCCACTTCATGACCAAAACATAGCATTCCAAGCACTTCTCCCCATGCTTTGACTCTTACATCCTTTCCACCACCTCTTTTGTCATATTCTATGATCCTCGGTGGGTGGGATAGAGATGTCATATTTAATGCTGAGCACCCAAACTGTCACTTCTTCTCAGCCCTTTGATAAGTTTTGAGTCTCCACACAGTACTTGCCACCATCTGCAAAAAGAAGCTTCCTTGACTAAAAGTGAGAATAGCACTAATCTATGGACAGAAACATAAATATTTAGAGGGAAATTTCATGGACACAAAATATCCATTTGGCAAAACAAGAGATAGATTTTCCCCTTGGGCCTATAATCTTTCCAGCCACAGACTTTTGACTAGGTTTTCAGTAATAGTCCTTAATTTTGCCCTGTGGAATGTGGAATTGACCTAAAATCCAATCATAGAGCACTTGGTTACACCCATAACAGACATGCCACTCTTGCACCTGTGGGCCCTTCTTACCTAACTGGTTGGTTATGTAGCTCATGGGGTCCACTGCGGCTTAACATTGTTGATGACTGCTTTCTGTCAGCAGCTTGGAGAACACTTTCCACAGCTAGCCAGCAGGGAAGAAGCTTCCAGATTAATTCCAGCTTGATTTCTCAGTGCCCTGAAGCCAAAGCATGCAGTGTCTCCAATAATAGGATTTTACCATCAACTTCTAGTGAGTAACCAAGAGCATTGGCAATTGCCTGTACTGTTTTGGGAGCCTCATGGGCCTCCTTAACAGGTCACTGGGAGGTAATGTACCCTGGACACAGGGACTTTTTTGTAACAACCTACGGCTTCTGGGGGCAGGATTCTCCACCCCTACAGGGCACTTCTGCCCAAAGTCTCTCTTTTTTATTTTGTTTGTAATCATCTAATGATTAATTAAATTTCCATATGGTTTATTCATAGTGTCCTTAGTTTTGGCTAACTTTTCTCATCCCCTCTTCTCAGTCTTACTCCTTTGACCCCACTTATACCTGTTCACTCCCAGTATTCTGTCCCTATACATATATACATACATACATATATTCACACACATGCACATATCTGTGTATGTGTGTTTATATTATCTCCTCCCCTAAGACCTCGCTTCTCTCCCTTCATGGCCCCTTTCCAGTTTCCTGGCCTCTACCATTGACTCTCACTCCAGTTTACATACAAATGTAAACATTCAAAGCTACAACCCACATATGAGAAAGAACATACCACTTTGGAGGAAAGTGCCTTTAACCACTTAGCCATCTCCTCCATCCCTCTAAAGAGTTTTGTTTTGTTTTGTTTTTCTAAGTAGAGAACTAATGATCTGTGTTTTATATTGAAGTCAGAAATTTGGGTAAAACAGAGGCAAAGTTTTGTTTTGTTATTTAGTTTTGAAAAATATTTGATTTATTTATTTGAGAGAGAAAGAGTGAGAAATAGGCAGACAGAGAGAGAGAGAGAGAGAGAGAGAGAGAGAGAGAGAGAGAGAATGGGAACACAAGGGCCACAGATAGCAACTGCCTTAACCACTAAGCCATCTCTCCAGCCCTAGTTAGTTTTGTTGAGAGAAGGTCTTACTATGTAACCCAGGCTGCCCTCAAACCTAAGGGGATACTCCTACCTCAGTACTTCGGCCTCCTGAGTACTGGGACTACAGACATGAAATTACCATGCCTGGTAATTTTAAAATAATGAAGGTCTGGAAAAATGGTTCAGCAGTTAAGTTGCTTGCCCACAAAGCCTAACTTTCTGGGTTTGATTCCCCAGTACCCACATAAAGTCAGATGCACAAGGTGGCACATACATCTGGAGTTTGTTTGCAGGGGCTGGAGGCCCTGGCATGCCCATTCTTTCTGTCTGTCTCTCTTCTCTTCTCTTCTCTTCTCTTCTCTTCTCTTCTCTTCTCTTCTCTTCTCTTCTCTTCTCTTCTCTTCTCTTCTCTTCTCTTCTCTTCTCTTCTCTTCTCTTTTCTTCTCTCTCTCTCTCTGCTTGCAAATAAATAAATAAAAATGTTTTCTAAAGAGACAGAAAAGGCAATAAAAATAATATAAAGAAAGAAAACATAAGATTCAAAAACTATAAAAGTGAACAGCAAATATCAATTTTGCTGGTAATTAATAAATAAAACTATAACCTTTAATTTTAAAAAAAGCTTTCAGTTTAAATAAGAACATGAATTCTAAGAAAATACCATTTCTGTGTGACATACTTAAAAATATGTTCATGAGGGCCAGAGAGATTTCTCAGTGGTTAAGGTGCTTTCTTGCAAAGCCTGACAGTCTGAGTTTGACTCCCCAGTACCCACATAAAGCCAGATGCACAAAGTGGAGCATGCATCTGGGATTTGTTTGCTGCAGCAGGAGGCTCTGGAGTGTCTGCTCTGTCTCTGTCTCTGTCTCTCTCATTGCAAATAAATAAAAATAAAATATTAAAAATATGTATAGGGTTTAAATACTAAAGGATGTGTAGAGAATAACAAAAAATTGAGGGGATGGAGAAATGGCTTTGTTGGTAAATTGCTCGTCATGCAAGCATGAGGACCTGGGTTTGGACACCCAATATGGGTGTCCCAGCTGGGCATGGCAGCCTGCCTGGAATCCTAGTACATAGGAGCGAGAGAGAGGGAAATCCCAGGGCAAGCTGGCTGGCTGGACTAGCTTGCATCAGTGAGCTCTGGATTCAAGTGGGAAACCCACCCAGGCTCTGCCTGGTCTAGTGATCACTTCCTCTCTGTGATTGAAAGACACCATCACATTGCTCACTGAATCTCTCATTTCCCTGGAGGACTTGAAAGGTCATCATAGATTGACAGAAAGGAAAACAAATGATAGAGGAGAAATGGGCCAAGCCTATGGAAGCCACATGTGTAGCAGTTACTTTCTTGTTGCTGAGACAAACATCCGACCCAAATCAGCTCCTGAAAGAAAAAAGATCTTATTTCTGGCTCACAGTTTCAGGGGGGAGTTAGTTTGATCTTGGGGGGGGGGGGGGGGGGGGGGGGGGGGGACACACAGCAGGATCAGATAGCCAGGTGAGCTGATTAAAGCAAGCAGGGATAGGTTTTCATGCCCCAAGGCCTGCCCAGGCAACATATCTCCTCCAAAAAAACTCTTAACTCCCAGCTGGGCATGAAGTATGAGGCTTAACCAAATACATATAAGGTTATGGAGGACATTTTACATTCAAACCATCACAAGATTCAAGTCTCTTGGCCATGGAGTTACTCTCTAAGCCACTCCTACCTAAAATGTGTTTTGCTTACTCTCAGCATTCACATCTCTTGAAAACTTGCCAAAATGCAAATCTGTAGGCCCCACCCAATTCTACTGACTGAATCCCCCAGGGCAGGGCCACCTCTATGTTCAAGTTTCTGTCCAGGTGATTCTTACACATCCTGTATTTGAGAATCGGCCTCTCATATGTTTTCTGTTCACAGTTCAGCTTCTCATGGTACCTAGACAGGTTTGTTTTACATGAAATGATGAATGTTTTCTTTAGATAAGCCACAGAGGTGGGGAGCTTAATATTGAGAAACCAGGCACCCAGCATGGAAATGTAGAAGTTGAGAGGTCATAGGAGTGAGTCTATCTTCCTTCCAAGGAGTAAAATTTTTCCTATTTCCTATTCCATAGGAGTTGAGGAGCTAAGTGATTCTTTTAAACAAAATTTAAATCTGACACTGGACTGGAGATTTCAAAACAAAAATCTCAGGTGATGATGTCACAATTTGCACTTTGTCTGGTCTTCCAGCCCTCTCTTCCTCATCTGGAACCCCATGTGACTACAGTCAACAACCCTGTATGAATTGTGGTTTTAAATTGATCCACAGGATGACAGTTTTCTTGCTTTAGATTCCTATGCCCTGAGGGGGAGGAAAAGGTATCCATTAAACTGGGCATCCTTTCTCCACATTGTAAAATGTATTTGTGTATGTATCACTTTGGTGATATTAAGTTTTAAAATTAATTTTAATATACAAAATAATGGGTTTTATTATGACATTTTCATTCCTATGTATCATTGTGTTTCTGCTTCTGTTTGTCCCTCCTCTTACCTGTCTCCTTTCTCCTCAAGCTGATTCATCTTCTATTTTCACCTCATCCATATGTTAAACACCAGAGCAGCCATATAAATCCATGTTCTTCAAAGATCTTGCAGTGAGAGAGCTAGGGCCCATCTAACCCTACAAACTGACCGTAGGCTGATAGCTGAGATCCTGGCAAGAGATGAGCCACCACAGTCATATCGTGGAGGATCCATATGGAACCCCACAGAGAATGATGGGATGAACAAGGGACCCACAGCCACAGCCATTCAATCAACACAGGATAAGCCAGTGAGACAGAAACCAATGATCTTCAACACAAAGACCCCTAAGTTCTCAGCATTAAAACAGCTGTAACACTCACCCACCACGACTCAGGGAACTGAGCGGAAGAGGGGACGGAAAGATTGTAAGAGACATGGTGGAGGAGAATATCCAGAGACACGGTCCCCCTCAGTAACAACACACTAGGGCTGGTCTAACAGGGCTGACTCCTAGACTGTCCATGGTCCCCTACCCCATGGACTGGTCCAGACTGCCCACAGAGGAGGATATCCAGCTGATTGGGGATGGGGAAGAGGGGCATTGGGGAACTGGGGATAACAACTCATTGTTTGCCCATTAAATAATGTAACTCATTATGGACAATAAAAAAAAGGAAAAAAAGAGATCTTGCCATCCATTGGTATTCCTGAGGGGATTGGCCTGAGGACACCCCCCACCCCACCACTGATTCCACAATTTTCCAGTGCTCAAGTCTTTATATTAGAAATAATATTTCCATATAACCTACACGCATTCTCCCGTGTACTTCTAACTCAGGTCTGGATTGCTAGAAATATCTAACTCAATATAAATGCTATATAAATGCTTATTATCTGCATTGTTTAGGGAATAAAAAGAAAAAAAATCAGGACACAATTAGCACAGAGAAATTTCCCCCAAACACAGTGTCTTTGGTTTAAAGTTTGCTTGACTTCACAGACACAGATCCCACAATATAGAAGGCCAACTTTATTACTGGGATTCCTATGTGTATATGTATGTATTTTCCATTATATTTTTAGCTATTAAAATTCTCATATTATGACTGAAGAGGATGCATATATCTCTTAAATTGTGGAGGGACTGGGAGCCATTCAGCACAGGTAGCATAGGTCACACATCCCTTCAAATGGGCTGACCCACCCTTCCCAAGAATGAAGAAAAGTAGGTCCAGTCTGCCATACAATTCAAGGAAGATTTCTGGTGTTGCCATAAGGAGTCGCCAGGCTATAGGAAACATGGTGGTTTTAAGATGATATAATAATTTTGCTGGAGGCTTCACATAATTATTCCAGTCAAGTCACTAGAATTTTGTCCATCTTTTGGGTGGTGCCCAGCAGACATAAGCTAAGTGTTTATACCAATCAGAAAACAATTCCAGAAGTTTCAGTCATGTGATAAAATACTTGAAGGAGCAATGTAATTTTAGGATTGACATGGAGAAGGTACAGGGAACTTTGTTCTCCTAAAAATCATTGTCATGAGACAAATGTGGAGTTCCCTGCTCTCAGTGGTAAAGATGTGGAGGTCCCTGCTTTCAATGGTACAGATGTGGAAGGCCCTGTCTTCAGTGGTACAGATGTGGAGGTCTCTGTCTTCAGTGGTGCAGATGTGGAGGTCCCTGCCTTCAAGGGTACAGATGTGGAGGGCCCTGTCTTCCATGGTACAGACCTGAAGGTTCCTGCTTTCAGTGGCCCTGCCTTCCGGGGTACAGATGTGGAAAGCCCTGCCTTCAGCATTTGCCCCACTTCCTTGTGTGCTGAGAGACAGGATGACTTAATGAAATTTTTGTTCTCTTACTCTGAATTCTTGGGTTTGTTTTCCATTTAAGACTAGTGTCAATAAAATCCCTTATTGTACCATTACAGTGTAGGTTGTGCTACATAAAAGCTAATGATTGGGTGATGAGTCAGGCATAGTAATGAGAAATTGGGTGGAGTTTAGCAAAATCAGTTTCAAGAGAATGGAAAAATTCAAGAAACCAATCTTATGTTTTTAAGGGGCAGGGAGCATTGCAAGGTTTAGTCTCTACAATAAATTACTCTTCTGTAAGAACTATGTCGTTTCAGTGTGAAGAATCTTTTTGGAGATGCTTTTTATTTGTAAACATCAGTGACTAATTCTTACATCATAACCTTCCTGTTTTCCTCCTGACCTCTTGGTTACGCTTGTCCACACGCCACAGGCAAAACCAACTGGAATGGAAATGCCTGACTCGTTGAGAGTGCCAGGCTAGACACACCTCACATGGGAGCCTGGAAATGCCAGTTTGGCTAGTTTTAGGCCCAATTACCCATCCCTCAGACTCACCATCTCAATTTCCTATCTCTCTCCCCTCTCCCTGAACACCCATCATTTTCCTTTCCCGTGAAGGTGTCCCTGCACCCTCTTCTAGAGGAACCCATCATGATGATGCTATCAATGTGATGTTCTGGAGATCCCGACTCCAATGAGAAGGAGAGCTTTGCTGTGGCCCAGGCTCAGAAAATCCCTACAGTGATCACTGTCACTCCTGCATCTGAGCTTGGGTGGGACCTACAGGCTCCCTGTCCTCAATTCACCATTTGCCAAAAGGAAGGACTGGTTTGGACTGTGGCTCGCATGCATGACTTACCCTTTCCTTTTTGCTTTTAGACTCCCTGTCCCCAGCTGAACTTCCCAGTGGGTGTTCTTCGGTTCACAGTGCTGCTTCATACCTTCATGACTTCGGAAGTCCTTCCACGCCCTTGACCTCTGCACATCTTTATAGCAGATGGGAGAATGCATGACAGACGGCACTAACTACATTATATAGGGTATGAGATCAGCTCATTTGCTCATATTCTAATGGGTGAAGCCACATGTATGCTTTTAGTTTGTGGTCTCCAGTCCTACACAGCCACATCCAGAACTTTCCAGTCTACAGAAGGTTGGGCCCTTCTACTTTCATTTCTGATGGTTGAAAGCACAAAACACCAATATTTTTGGCTTTTTATCAGACATATAGTTCTTCAATGTCATGCTTCAGGGTGATGGAAAGCAATTCCAGTGGCAGATCCCGAAAATGGTTGATGTCTGTGTGTCAACCAGAGATGGCTTTAAACACTGGAAAAGGCAGGCATGGGCTGGGGTGATGTGCAGGAGGCCTTTGTCTCTGCTACAAAATTTAAATGAACATCCAAAAACATCAGTAATCAAGATAGATATTTTATTTTAAAAATACCTTTATTCATCTGAGAAAGAAACAGACAGAGAAAGATAGACACAGCATGCCAGAGCCTCTTACCTAGCAAATGAACTTCAGACACATGTGTTAATTTGCAAAGCTGACTTTATGTGGTCAGTTGGGGAATGGAACCCGGGCTGTCAGGCTTTACAAGCAAGAGCCTTAACTACTTAGCCTTCCCCTAGCACAAGACAAATATTTTTAATGCAACAGTTTTACAATAAAAACTTAAAACCTCGTTGATCAGCAAACATAAATAAGGAATAAGTAGAAAGGCAGTTATTTGAAAAATTACATGAATGAATTTTAACCTGCTAAAAAATGATGAACTACTTCATTTTAATGTAAATAATATTTTCAGAGATACTTTGTCAATATCAGTGATGTCACTGTTCTCTTTGATTTCATAGTTTTGATTATGCAAGGAAAAGGTTAAAACATTCATTTAAATTACTATGATTTCTGCTACTTGCAGCCAAATGCAGTCCTACCGGAATCAATAATTTTTTGAGTCTCATTCGCTGAACACAACTTAGAACTGCATTGTATAACAAGAAGTGTGCAATAAATACTTCTCATTCTGAGGAAATTTTTATGAATTGGCATATTCAGAAAGAAAATGCTGATGAAATATAGTGATAATTCACAATTGCTGGGAGAGAACAAAGAGGCAGTGTTGAGAGGCAGGAGCAGGTGTCTACCAACAGAATTTATGATGCTAGTTCAAGTTGGCCAACTGTTCATTATGATTCAGGCAATGTTGCTTTTAAGAGCCAAAGCATTTGGACAAATTCTCCTATATTGTGTGGGTTTTTCTTTTAGTCCACGGAAGAAGTCTAAGCAATCAACTTACTCATGGGATAAGTATACACACACACACACACACACACACACACACACACACACACACACACTCATCAATGACTTTACTATTAGGCAATTCGCAGCAACCATTTAAAAATTCTGTTTTGGGCTGAAGAGATTGCTCAATGGTTAAGGTGCTTGCCTGCAAAGCCTAAGGACAGTTGATTCCCCAAAACCCATGTAAAGTCAGATGCAAAAAGTGGTGCATGCATCTGGAGTTTGTTTGCAGTTGCTAGAGGCCTTGCCCTTCCCATTCTTTCTCCCTTTCTCTTCTCTGCTCTCTCTCTCCCACTCTGCTTACAAATAAATAAAACAATTTTTAAAATAAAAAATAAATCAAAATTCCTGTTTTTGCAAAACTGCAAGCCCTTAAACAGCTATTCAAATACAAACAAGCCATTGTCTTAGCCCTCAAAGAACTTACCTCCCAGTGGGAGGTTCCTGTGGTGGGTGTTCTCCCACAGGCCTGCTTCCTCCTTCTCCACCCCTTATCCTGACCTCCAGTGGTCCTGCTTCGGGATGTTGGAGTTACCATCGATGGCTTGGAGCTAGGTGGTTCTTGCTTCCATTGCAGTGGGATGTGAGCACTATGCCAGCTTAGAACTCTGAAAGCCTTTTCTTAGGAAAAACCATGGATGCTGCTGGATGGCTAGGTTTCAAGTACAACCAAGTTCAAGAAGTTGTGTGGGTAGATCAGAGTTTTAATACATATGAATGACATTGTTTCAGCAGGAAGGCTAAACAAATAAATAACCAACAAATTTTTGGAACACAATCCAACAATAACTGGGAGACTACCTGTACAGATGATAGGCGAATTGTGTAATATCACAATATACCTAAGGAACATTCCCATAGTATCTTAAATTAATAGTGATAACCCAAACTTGTTTATCAGGGCAGCTCTCTCATCACTCCTCAAGGACAGCAACCATCTAGTGAGTAACTAGTACATAAATTAATAATTCATAACTGACATTTCTTAACTTAATTTGGTCTCAACTGGATCTTAATTTTATATATCAAATATTCCTTCATGTTCATAGGCTTTCATCTTAGACCCTCTTCTGATGATGTCCTTGGCATTTGACCATTTTTACCACATATTAGAAGGGTGAGTTAAAAGTTAGTATGTACTCCAACACTGTATCAGCAATCTTAGATCTGTAACACTAACTCCAAAGTTTGTAATAGTAAAAGTTCACTGTGCTTATTTTAAGTGTTCTTTGAAATTATACCATGTCCTTATATTAAATCAAAACCATATTCCAGTAGACAAAAAAAAAGTTACCAAAGCACATACTTCTTTGAGCTTGATATTTTATCAATTTCATTGATATATGCCATTGGTTTCTAATCACAAACACAGTACCAACTAAGAGGAAGCTTGGAGTCTAGGTCAGGCTTTCACTGGATTTTTCCCTGATTGCTTTTTACAATGAAAACACAAAGGAAAGTGACTTTTAAGCAAATGTTTCCATAAACACACATTCAGGAAATGAATTACTTAGGGAAGCAGGATATTTGATTAAGATTATATGAAGAGGTTCTAACATAGCATCCCACGAAAAAGTGCATGGAATGCTATAAATATTATGTATAAATCTACTTTCAGAGCTCCAGGGGCATAAATGGTTAGCATGCAGACTTCTGAACCTACTCTCCAACGGTAAAATATAGTTATGACTATATAATGTGATATGAGTATAATGTAGATTAATTTATATATAACATAGTGAGAATGCCTTTATGTTCATAAATGCTGTTCATAAGAGAAATGCAAGATTTTATGAACTGGTTCTAACTCTCAACTGTGTCTTGATCTCAATTATAGTACCCTTTGTAATATAATTATTACTTTCTTTGACAGTCCCTACAGTCAATGGCTTCTTCAAAGGCTTGGGATGTATATCATTATCTTCCTGAGGTTAGCACAATAATTGGTACATACAAGTAATTCATTAAATATTTGTCGAGTGAATGTATCCAACAGTAATCCAAGAGTATAGGGTGTAATCACCATAAAAGGGTAGTCTCTTTATTAGCCATGATCTGGCATAAGCATACTATTTCTTGTTGGAGAAGGTCTTATTTCTAACATCACAATCGTGTCCCCTAAATACCTATGAGAAATTTAGTTACAATTAAGAAACCTCTGACTTAAAATCTGAACATAAAATGATAAATATTGCATACGTCATAATTTCATTCATCATGAAAGCTGTTCAAAAAATAAAAGTCTTTGAAAGATGATTAATTTCAGGGTTAGTACAAGTCCATAGCCATAAGCATAATTTTGGATGTAAAAGTTTTAAAGTACAAGATTAAAGAAATTTATTAAGTCATACCATATATTTAGTAGATCTGTGAGATAAATATTAAATGATCTATGTATCTGTTTAATTCGTTTTTACTTTTTTCCATAGCACTGTTGTATCCTCTATATTAGAAAATAATTAATATTCTACACCCACAGTGATAAGGGTTTCATTCGATCAAGCTGATCCACTTTCTGTAAATCCATGAATAGGAAAACCAGACATGTCATTATTCAGTTGTCCCTGGGCTAATCTACTTGAAACAGGTACCAGGTGATGCCCATCCTGAACCGAGCTAGCCATGTGGGATTGTGAATGCCAGTGCGGGCCAGTACTGTTCCCCAAGATTGGTGGTAAGCTGAATGAAAGTGAGATAAGTTACACCTCAAAATAACTGCAGTTTTATAATTCTGTGATAGTAATAACAAGTATTATTATTGTGTTGTGATATTCTAGAAACATGGCAATAGTGATGTGTAACATTATGAGACATTTAGTATTTGTTAAGCTGCTTTTGAAGCCATTTCTCATTGAATCCTCACCAAAACCTTCAGAACTAAGCCTCAGTGAGTGACAATCTCCAGTTTACCTAGCCTGTAAGTGCCAAAGTCAGGACTCGGAAATCTCAAGCAGCTCACCCAGACCCCACACTCCTAAATCACTTTGCACAGTATCATGGTTTGATCCAGGTGTCCCCCACAAACAAACGAATGTGTTCTCAGTGATCAATCTTCAGCTGATGGCAGTTTGGGTTTTACAACCTTGCTGGAGCTGTGTTGTTGGGGGGCGGGCTTGTGGGGGTTATAAGCCAGCTTCCCCTTGCCAGTGTTTGGTACACCTTCTTGCCGCTCTTTGCAGTGCTGTGGCGGAGGTGATGTCCACCCCTATGCTCATGCCATCGTTTTCCCTGCCAGGATGGAGTCTCCCCTTGAGTTTGTAAGCCTAATAAACCCATTCCTCCACAAGCTGCTTTTGCTTGGGTTCTTTCTGCGCAGCAACTAGAAAGCTGACTACAACACACAGGCAACAAATAGATGTTCCTTAAATGTTGTGAGAGTCCTGTGACTATTAGCAGCTCAGGGGTCAGCTCCACAAGTGTTCAAGGGGATTCTGTTTAATGTCCCTCCTTCACACCGACAGTGAGGAGTCGATGACAGGCAGAGTCACCGTGAGGGAAGAGCAGAAATTGTGGTACAAACCAACCGACCACAGGAAACGTTATAAAGTGGATCACTTTCTCCTTTGCAAACCCAAAAGGTAATCTAACTTCACTTAAATAATTAATAAAATTTTCAAGGCAGGCTTTCATTATGCTGTGCAGGCCTTCCTTAAAGTCCTGGTCTCAAGTGATCCTGCCTCGGCCTCTAGAGTACCTCAGACTACATGCCCACAGCCCTGAGCTAGACTAATAAATGTTTCTGAAGTATTTACATTCAAACTATAAGAGATTTGGAGCTGAGTATAACGAAGGGCATGGCATTAGTAATGTTTGTTAAGCCAGGATCTATGGCAGGTCCCTTTGGATTTACAGTCATTAATTTCTATTATTGTCACAGCATCTGACCATGAGCCCTTAATCTGATTATCTCTCCTGTTATTTCAATCAGAGCTATCCCACCACTACCTTAGAAAAAGTGCAAAATAATTCCTAACATAAAGCAATAAGAGCTAATACAGAAAGTTTTAAAATTTGTCTTGCTACTAAACTTTTAAATGCTTTGGTAATGATTAAGAAATCATACCATTTCCTATGACGATTCTGTCAGTGTATCAATCACCAGTTAATAGTATCCAAATATCAGAGGTACAATTAATGCCCTCGTTACTCCTTAATTGGAAAGTTTCTCTCTACAAAAGGAATTTTATTATTTACATCTCATTATATATGTTTTCCAACCAAATTCATGACATCATTGCAGCTAACTTATAATATGTTATGTTATAGAAGCAACAATGTCCTGAATCCTCTAAAAGTGCTTAATATACATGATGTATTATGTTACTAGAAAAAGGCTTAATAAAATTAATATAGCAAAACTACTTCAGAAGTATGTCATAAACTGTAAAGAGAAAACCAGAAAAAAAATCATGACTCAGTAAGTCATGAATATTTTGCTTCTTGCAGGGAGTAGGTAATGAAACTTTTTTGGAAGTGAACATTAAAGTCAGGTTATAGGGGCTAGAGAGATAGCTCAGCAGTTAAGGTGCTTGCCTGCAGCACCTAGCGACCTGAGTTTGAGTCCCCAGTTCCCACATAAAGCCAGATGCACAAAGTGGCGCATACATCTGGAATTCCTTTGCGGTGGCTGGAGGCCCTGATGCACCCATTCTCTCTGTGTGTCTGTCTTGTCTCTATCCTTCTATCTCTCTCTGCTTGCAAATAAACAAATATTTTAAAAGCTTATAGAAAAAAGGAGTGAGGATGAATGCCAGGGGCACAATATCCCACACAGTCTACCCCATATGAGCAATCTTCTGCCCACGTTTACCTTCCAAACTGAAACCAGAGAAAAATCACCATCTTCATCCAAATTCACATACTACAACTGGCTTTCATATAAACAAAAGCACGATCACCCCTTCCTAGGTCTATACTGATAATACCTGGCTAATGATTTTTTTTATTTCACTTTCAGTTCAGATATAATTGTACCTTGGTATCATTTATGAGATTAAATTTTAAATTTTGCCATCAATAATATGCCTTCTATCAATAGCAGGAGAATGGTGAGTATTTTGGTTTGTGTATAGAAATAAAACTATAAACCAGGGAAAACATGCAAGGCTGTCTCAGATCTTGCTGCAGAAGTAGATCTTGGACTGCAGTTGGGTCCCTTGAAGGTGATCCATTGTTTTCTTCCTTCCCTTGTGATTTTTCTATATGCAAAGCAATGTTGTTGAAATTCACAAGGAACTCTGTTCTGCTGCCAAAACCATTCTGGCCAAGAGGAATTGGTGAGATGGGCAGAATGTAAGCATTCACTAACAGCCTGTGCCAGGGTGATGGTGACAGACACTGAGGAGCCTCAAGATGTGCCAGAAGCTGCTGAGAGCTCATCACTCAAGTAGACTTAAAACACACTCACCAAGGTGCAGGGAATTTTGTTCTCTCTCTCTCTCTCTCTCTCTCTCTCTCTCTCTCGGAAGCTCCAAGTATGGCCTCATCCCACAGGGCCTGCACTGGGCTTTGCTCTGGCAGCTGGCCATTCAGCAGTCTGGAAGAGAAGTCCAGACTGCTTGGGCCCAGATTCAGCTTCCCTCCTTGGCCACTGTAACCAACGACCCCCAAAACTTGCCCTCTTGCCATTCTGGAGGCTAGAAGTCTGAGATGAAATTTCGTCAGTGTGGTGCTCACTCTGGAGATCCCCAGAGAAAAGCCTCTCCTTGGCTCTTCCAGCTCTGATGTCAGCCAGCACTCCTGGGCTCATCAGTCCCATCCTGTCTCCACCTCCACCTCACCTCTCCTCATATATGTAGCATCTCCCTCCCCGAAGGATGTTCACAGTGGGCTCTGGGGAGGTGGTTCAATGGAACTCAGCATGAGGACCTGAAGTTGGATCCCAGCACCCATGTAAAATACTGACTAGCTTTTCTAATCCAATCTGTGAGCTCCAGCTGAGCTGAGAGGCTCTACCTAGGAGAATAAGGGAGAGTGACTGAGGACAGCTGATGTCCACTTGTGTGGCCTTCAGGGGGACACATATATACCCCACATACACACATAAAGATGTATATGAATACTTATCAAACACACATGTTCATGCAAAAATAAAGCTTGTTCAAGAGTATTTACGGTGGTTCTGGAGAGATGGCTCAGTACATAAGTGAGTTGGAATCCCAGCCCTCATGTAAAAAGCTGGAGGCTCTGGCTGACTTCTATAACCCCAGAGCATCTAGAGCTGTGAAGGGGCAGAGATAGAATCTACTGGAAGTTTATAGGTCAGCCAGCTATTCTGGCTCAAAAGCAGTCGTGAACAATGTGAGACCCTGTCTGAAGGGAGGTAGAAGGCAAGGACTGACAGCTGGAAGTTGCCATCTGACATCCACACCTCCACATGCAGGCTGTGGCATGCAAGAACACACACATATGTGAGCATCATACACACATACAACACACACTTTGTATGTTAAAAAAACTAATTAAAAAGTTTTTTTTAAAAAGGAATATGTACAGTGACATTTAGGACACAACCAGTAATTTTGAGTTGTCTGCTTATTTCAAGATTGTTAATCACACCTGTTCAAATTGGATGACGTCTATAGGTTCCAGAGGTTAATCCCTAATTTTTTGTGTTGGGGGGCACCATTAAGCTCAGTGAATATGCAAACATGGGCTGGTTTGAGGTGACTGATACCCACCAAAGGGCCACTTTGTCCATCTGTTTGTTGAAAGTCTCTTGTGCAGGGTGACCATCCACATTGAAACACACTCAGAACTTCTCAGAACTCGTCATTAGTCTTCAACTTTATTCCTCTTAAATCACTGGACATTTGGCCAAACCATTAACAAATTCATAGTCCTTTTCCAACTTGGGCTTAAATATCATAATTTATAAACCGAATTCAGTTGTTTTCTTGTTCATTTCCTTGACATCCAGCATAAACTAGAATGCATTCCTGATGGGCGAAAGGAAGAGGCTTTTCCAAGGGGATGGCACGTGGAAGTGGATTCACCCAAGCAGAAAGGGGTGAATAAGGGGTAGTGTGATGCCATCTTCACTGTAGACAGGAGGGCATGAGGAAAGAAATCTCCCCCTTGAGCTCCGTGAGAACTAGAACAATGAAGAAGAGGCTTCCAGGCAAGGGCTCTGCTTGCAAGGGAGGGAGCTCGACCAGAGATGCACCACAAATTCTGGAGGAAGCATGGATGGATCCTATCCACCCTGGGACCTTTGCATTTTCCAGATGGCTAGGGAGAGAGCTGGCCTGACCCATTTTCTGTTGCTGTAACTAAATCCCACACATCGAGTATTTTACAAAGAGAAGAGGTTAGTTTAGTTTATGGTTCTGAAAGACTGTCTGGCATCTGGTGGGGGCTCCATCTGGTCGGGGGTCAAGGCATGGTGTAGGGATACCATATCAGTAAGGCAGAGCAAGCTACCTACAGACAGTTCATTTGTATAACAAAGCTTTTGAGATACACCAGTAACATGTGAATTAATTAATCCATTCCTGAGGGACAAACTCCACTGACCCACTCTTGTATCAAATATCATTAACATATTATTTGGGGACCAAAATTCTCAGCACATGAATTTAAACCCTAAGAGACACCAAAATGACTTAGTCTGTTATGGTTCAGGACACAAAACAGAGCAAAATGTAGCAGAGATGTGCAAGCAGTCAGCCCGCAAGCACTTCAGCAGAAATGGTCGTGACGCTTGTGCGGTGAAACATGTGAGCCAATGGGGAAGTGTCATGCAGTAAGGATGGGCACAATGGTGACCTGAGGGCAGCTCATGCTATGTACCTGTGCCTCCCAACATCCCCGTGAATACCTGCAATGGTGGGTCAGATAACACCCAGGAGAGCGGACAGACCGCTCAGCTTACAGAAGTATATCATATTCTGTGGTGAGACACACGAAGCTGTAGCAGAGCCCACACACAAGCTAGGATCTGTTTCTATTGCGTTATTTGGGGACTAGGTCATGGCTATAATTCTAAATCAAGGGTTTTCGGGTGCCACCTACAAAATTGCTTTCTGCCAAATACTTCAGGCACCAGTCAAGCTGCTCACTCTTCAGTCTCAAGTAGCAGAAGAGCTGGTGTTACAATTCATGGAACTTCCAACTCCTCTCGCTCCGACCATTTGGGAATGGGCAGTGCAATGGGTCACTTGATAAATCACTGCCAGCAACACCTTCACATGTGTGCGTGGTTACAGAAGCCAACGAGAGTGGTGACAAACAGTAGCAATTTTCCCACTCTGGAGGAAATATCTCTGCCTTCTTTCTATAGGTCACTGACCTGCCATAAACTTTACTGAAGTCATGGTCCTTGAATTCACTGTCTTTCCTTCTGACTTCTGGCATACACATTCCTTTAACAAGGAAGCTGTGGTTCTTGTTACCTCCTACTTAACACATCAAATTAACACGATACCATAGACATAGTGGAACCAAGTGGTATCATACGTTATAATTGACAAATAAGGTTTCTGTGGTAGTCTCTTCCAGAAAACAGGATGGCTGACATTGTTCTAAGGAGAGATGGAAAGATACTCAATTTATACTGCAGGTCAAAGAAATGACTTGTCTTGATTGAAAAGGAAGAAAAACATTTGATGGGTTGATAGTAATCAGCTGCCAAAATGATGTTGGTTTACTTCAGTTCATTAGCTACACCTGTAGCAGTTGTTGGAGCTACAAGAATTGGTTAATAATTAACTGTCATTCTCCAAGACTACAAGTTCTTTTCAAGAGGAACGAGAGTTAAACGGGAGTGTGACCAAAAACTCATTTTTCCTGAATCTTTCAGATCTTTGAGGCAACATGAACCCCTGAAATTCTTCCAGGGGAATATAGTATTACTTTTAATGTATTGTTTTAACTGGGAGTTTGGGGAGCTTGGCTTGGTCTTCTTCACCCTAGTCCTCGTTCTGTGAGCTAGAGAACCAGGGTAGGGCCTCAGCCAGAGGATTTGTCTAATTTGTCTGTAGATGTAGGACTTGGGGAAGGTGTGTCTGGGAACCCAACGAGCCCCTGTGAGAGGGACTCAGACCAAAACTGAGCTTGTCACCTGGCCTCTATGAGACCCCATTTTTACTGGTCACCATGGTGGACACTGGGGTGCACCATGATCAACATCAGGTGAGTGAGTCGGCATTACAGTAATCACCCCAAACTGTTTCTCTTCTCCTTTGGTGAACCTAGGAAGACTTATAGTAGATAGTATGACACCATCCCACTGAATTTCAAGGGAACCCAAGGTTCCCTTCACACAAGCAGCTCTGGAGAGAGCGAGGCATGGCTGTGCATGCCTATAGTTCCAGGACTTGGGAGGCTCAGGTGGGAGGATAGCTTGAGCCCAGAAGTTCAAGACCAGCCTGGGGAACACAGTGAAGTCGTGAATGAACGTATGTATGAATGATGCAGCTCTGCATATTAGATCCGGTGTGAGAATTGGGTAAGGCAACAGAGCCTTGGCATTGTAGCAACTCAGGCCTGTGTTCACCAGACCACTATTTTGATCCACAGGATCTTAATAAGTTGCCCATCTATTTCAGACTCAGGCACACCTCAATAAGTTACTATCGCTAAAGATATCCAAAGGCTAAGCTGTTCTATCCATTCTGGCTCTGCTGTTCTTAGTATAACCATAACCACACTGTGTTTGTCCTTTGGCCTCTCCAACCTGTGACACTCGTTTTCCACGAAAGAAGTCACTTTGGGAAGTGTTCCTCTCCCTCATTATCTCCACCTACAGGAAGTGGTCACTAAACCATTGTTCAAGGAGGCCAGTAGTCTTATCAAGGTGTTTCTCAGACCCAGCCAGGGAATGGTGACATGCCTCCCATATGATAGATCGCCAACCTTACCAGCTCCACAATCTGTTGATTCTCCAGATTTCAGGTAAGCAACCACTCGTCACTGTTGAGCTTTGACTTAAGAATTTCTGGTTAGTATAGTTGTATCAATAATTTCAGTCCATTCTGCAGACATGTCCCATCTTGCTTTAGCGCCCTGAGAATCTGTTCCTATACATCCGTGAAGATGAAAATTAGCCAAGGCCTATCATCGTGTGCTGTCTCCTACCTGGAGAGTGGAGAGATTTGTACTTGTTCTTCTGGGCACCTGTGCTAGAATTTTCCATGTAGCTATGATGGCACCAAAGGAGGAGAAAGCAGCATTTGGAAGACCCAGCCTCCCTTTGCGGGGTAACTACCTTGCTTATTTATCTCTCATCATGGGATTTTATGTAACAAAAGATGGGTAATGACTAATAAAGAAGGAGGGACTGTGTTCCTTGGCTGATGGCCAAGGGACTGAGGGCTTCAGATTCATCCAAATCTACTCAAAATCCCGAATTCCAGTTCTTTGGCTCTCATGCTTTCACCACCAATGCCCATCTTTCACATAGAATATGATTGAGGAATCGGTTAGGTATTAACTCTGCAACCCACAGGCTTAAACTATGGATCTTGTCTGAAGACATTTCAGGTCTGCAGCAGTGACGTACAAGAAAGTGTGACAGAACAAGGTCTAGAAGCAGCACGCTTCTCTAGGGAAGGCTTCAAAGGTAGTCGTGGAAGCTCCTCGGTCCCGGCCCTGAACCAAGAATTCCCAGCTTCAGAGCACCAAGGAAATTTCCTTCTGTGCGCTCTGCACAGCAATCACAGGCAACCTGGCCACTGGGCCTTACAGTCCTCATTTGCGTATTAATAGCACAGCAGTACCTGGTAGGTCAGAGGCTTGCCTTTAATAACCACTCCACTCATGATGAAGAAGGCTCATAACTTAGCTGTTTGCTTCATGGAAGCTGATCAGCATCCCGTTCCCCACTGAACATGGAACATTCAACTCAACTGAGGTCAGATAGCTTATCCCAAATCATCTTTAGAACCAGTTCTCAGTCGTACTTGGTGTTGCTTGCTGAGTTAGACAAACTTTGATGTATGAAATAGGTACTGTTCAAGATTTATCAAGCAGGAAGAATAGTTTTTAATTAAAAGGATAAAGTGCTGATAAGATGAGTGGTATCTTAGAAAAATAAAGGCCAGGAAATTACCTTTAACTTTGATCTCCCTGTGTATGGCGATCTTCCAGAATTGTTAGCACCATTCCAGCTGTGTGTACTCACAAAGCAGATAGTGGGACATGTAATCCAGCTGTTGCCAACATTTCTGTGTGGGAGAGCCTGTTACTCTGATGGTACAGGCTTGCTTGATCGTCCTCTGCCTACTCAACATTCTGATTGCTACATACGGACAAAACTAAATTTGTCTGAGAATCACAAGCTCACTGGGGAATCTGAGAAATGTATTTCTAATTCTCCAGTTTCTGCATCACTGAAGGAGAGAAGGGAGGACACAAGGAGACTGGGAATGGATTTTTTGTGCCAATAAACTCCTAGCACACAAACTTAAAGATAGTGCTAGTTTTGGTAAGTACTTAGTATTCAGGGTGGACCTATGGTACATATGCTTCAAATCTCAACTGTAATGATACATTAGAAATTAAAATTTGTTCCTCAAATTTACCTGGCTGCTCTTTTACCTCACAAGTTCCCAAGCTCCTTTTCCCCCCTCTGTATAAAAGAGTAGATTGCACTTTTATAAGGGCTAATAATTCTTCAAGCAAAACAGAAGCACTTAAACAATTTTAGGTAAATATTAATTTGGAGAACTTATTTTGTGATAACAGCTTTATAAAATTTTCATGTTGGGAACTGAAACTTGAATATATTTTCGGGCTGGAGAGATGGCTCAGCGGTTAAGGCACTTGCCTCCAGTGCCTAAGGCCCCTGGTTCAATTCCCCAGTACCCACATAAGCCAGACCCACAAGGTGGTGGCCCTGGTGCTCTCTCTCTCTCTCTCTCTCTCTCTCTCTCTATATATATATATATATATATATATATATATATATATTTGTACCTCTCTGCTTGAAAATGAATAAATAAAATATTTTTTAAAAACCAAGCTGTTAAAAAAGAGAATATATTTTCAATCTAGGGGTGTAACTCAGTGACAGAGCACTTGCCTCATCAGCCCTGGGAAAACATACCCTGAAATCAAACTGTATGTGAAGAGATGACTGTAACGCCTGTTATCCAGGGGCTGGAGACTAAGAAAACTAGAGCATAAAGCACACTCAGAGGTGAGGCATGATTGGCTAACATAATGCTCCCATATCATGCAAGACTCATCTACCTCCTTGCTCATCTCCAAAGAGCTAAGTCATCATTATTCTTGAAGGACTGGTTCTTGGGTCATTTCTTCACAGGGAGGAGAAGCTCTGCTGAAATATCATGCAACATGGTGACAGAGGAATTTCAAGTGCAGTTGTCCTTTTCCCCAATGGCAAACACAAAGAAAAAGTGGGCTGAGGAAAAGAGCAATGTGGCTTCTCCAGAACTGCTCCCTTCCCCCACAAAAACAGAGGAAAACCTAGAGGCTGCCAAAGTGTTTGTAATATGTGATATGTTTGTGTACTGATGATGTTATTATTTAACACTATTAGTCTTCTATTTAAATTGGGAAATAGTAATGTCAAAGTCCTATCTTTTGAGAAATGGGTGTATTATTTAAACCTTCCAAGTTGGTTTTATTTTATTTAGGATGGTTTTTAATTTGGATGCATTCTGTATAGATACTCAAATACAATGTTACCTCCTAATAGGTGCTTTATTATTTTAAAAAATATTTTAATTTATTTGCAAGCAGAGAGAGAGAGAGAGATTGGAGAGAGAGAGAGAGAAAAAGAGAGAGAGAGAATGGATGTACCAAGGCCTCCAGCCACTGCAAACAAATTCCAGATGCATGGGCCACTGTGCATCTATCTGGTTTTACATGGGTCCTGGGGAATCAAACCCAGGTTCTTAGGCTTTGCAGGCCAGTGCCTTAACCACTAAGCTATCTCTCCAGCCACCTCCTCACAGGTGCTTTTTACAACTAGGGAAATTTCAAATAGTGTGCTGAGGCATGCACTTCATTTTAAAAGAAACACTAGTTTAAAAACACATCCCCAGAAAAAGCCTTGCATATAAGAATGAAAAATAGTCAATAAATCCAAGTTGAGTTTCTATTGAAAGCCAAATGTGTTTCTAAGGAATATATGTGTATGAAGGAAATATCGCGTGTGGATCTTGGAACATAACTTTATATGGCAATGTAAAAAAACACAAAATAAACATATCCTTTTTTTCCCACCACGACTTGGGGAACTGAGCGGAAGAGGGGGCAGAAAGATTGTGAGAGCCGTGATGGGGGAGAATATCCAGAGGCATGGCAACCCCCCCCCCAGTAATGACATACTAGGGCCGGGAGAGCCGGGCTGAGTACTAAGCTATCCATGATTTCCTGCCCCAAGGACTGATCCAGACGGCCCGCGGAGGAGGCTATCCAGCTGATTGGGGATGGGAAGGGGGGGGCATTGGGGAACTGGGGATCACAACTCATTGTTTGCCCACTAAATAATGTAACTCATTATGGACAATAAAAAATAAATAATTAAAAATATATCCTTTTTTAAGCAGGTAGAATTTAATTTCTCAAAGAACACAGTAAAATCTAGATCATCTTGTCCACCTAAAAATCTCATCACTTAATCATTTCAAAATAGCTATGGAGATAACAACTTATTATTGGCCCACTAAACAATGTAACTCATTATGGACAATAAAAAAGAACCCCCCCCCAAAAAAAAATAGCTATGGAGCCTGGTAGGGCGGCACCTCTAATCCTAGAACTTGAGTGGAGGAGGCAGAAAAATGGAGAGTTCCAGACCAGCCTGACTACTTATCAAGACCATGTCTAGTTACATATATACATACATACATACATACATACATACATACATACATACACACACATACATACATACACACACACATAATGAAACTACAGCCAGCTCTAGGCCACCTTCTTCCTAAGTCATGGAATTCTGTGGTGATGTACTCTATCCAGAGAAATCCTCATATGAAAGCAGTTCTACATGTCAGCTGTGTTTAATCTGCATCTCTGAATCTCCTTCAGGGTTCACAGCAATCTGCGCTTTCCCTGTGTGTGTCTGGAAACCAATTGGTTCATGGTGTTTTGAAACAAGAGTCCACTTCCACTTCTTCCCATGAACTACTACTATGAAGGAGCTGCTTTCCAAGGTTCCAAGGTGTTTCGCAGATACCACCTGTGTGCTCAGCAGCAGGTGACCAATGTTCGCCAGCAGGTTCTAGAGTGCTGCATGGGTCCCCAACTGACACTCAGCTCTGACACAGAGCCTCTCAGTGACCCATTGGCCTCCCAGTAAGTCTAGATCTCTGTCCTTCATGTCTAAGCTTAGCAGGCCAGATTATACCCTGGACATCTGCAGTCATCTTTCCTCGGTGACTGCCTTATGAGTCCAGCAGATGAGAGTGCGAACAGCTCCGAGAGCTGTGACACCCTGATATTCCTGATGGGGGAAGAGTCAAAACTCCTGCCCCTGTAGTAAACACACGGTGCCTGAATCGGTGCGTTATCAAATAGATAATACAGAACAAGATCACCTCCACCTCAAGGAGGTTATTTTTTTTCTCATTTGTAGGGTAGCTTGAGTTTGAATATATGGAATCTGTAAATTAAGATATTCCTAATATACTGAATTAAAAGAAAACACTGGTAAGGCAATGGAACTTTAAACTCTGGTCCAGTTGTTAGGAAAATTCCTCTGTGCTGACAGAAAGAATTTTTCTCCAGGCACTTCTGAGACTTCGATTCTCCACGAGGGAGATTTCCCCTTGGTCTCTTCCTCTTGATTTCCCTTTTTTTATTTTTTTCCTGCTCTCACATTTTCACATTATCCTTAATAAATTCTCATAACTTAAAAAAAAATCTTTAAAAAAAGAAAAGAAATAAATGCCCCCAAGTGACAGAGAATCTGAGCCCGTGATCATCTGTGTCCCCAGGAGGTGGACGGCGGCTTCGCAAGTGACCTGCAGCCGCTGACAGCTGCACTTAGGAGCGAAAGGCTCTGCTAACACTGGCTTCTTATCTGCAAGCAGAGCACAGGAAACTGCTCAGCAATGCTGCCACCAGCCTCCCCTTTCTGCTGCAAATGCAAGTGCCGACCATGGAAAGGCGTATGACGCTGACCCTGGATCTGTCCTTTCCTTCCAGTCTTCAGGAACAGAACTTGAGATGCGCTGAAAGCCCTAAAAGGTTTTCCATGACATCTTTCTACAAGAAGATTTTAAAGTCTTTTTGAGGCACCATGGCTCCCTCCCTCCAGTGCGGCATCTACAAGAAGGCACGAACCCTGCAGGTCGCAGTGCAAAGTGTGTGACAATGTTTCTGAATGCCTGGAGCGTGCAATGAAAGAAGGAATGAATAAGTTAATGCTAAGTTAATGTTAAAACTGAACAGAGCCAGCCATCACTGTTGGCAACCCAGAGTCAAGAATACAGAGAAAAAAAGACAGTAATCTGCCATATTGGAAAGCTCACTGCCCTAGGTTTCATGTGTTTCTAGTCAAATGTGTAAGTATACAAGTATTTAATAAATCCCCCGTTTTAAAGAAATTATGTTTGTACAAAAAAGTTTTATCACAAAAGAGATACAATCCTTATTCACTGGGTTTTAGATACAAGTCATATAGCTGATCCCTGATGATACGGAAATTATCAAAGCTATCAGAAAAGGCTCTGTCACATCCTCAAGTGACCTTCCATCAACTGTGGTGAATACTGAGCGATTTAAATGTGAGAACACAACAGCTTACATTTATTAAAGAATAATTGAGAACGGCAAGTTTTATGTCGAAAAGAAAATGAAACTAATTCCTAAGTAAAGACACACCACCAGAAAAGCAAGCTTTCAGTAGTGTTGCACACCTGTAATCCTAGCACTCGGAAGACAAGAGGCAGGAGGATCGTGAGTTCAAGGCCAACCTGGACTATACAGCAAGTTGCAAGCCAGCCTGGGGTGTATAGCAACATACTATCCCCCCCAAAAAAAATTAAGAAGCTTTTAACCATAAACTTATAGAAACCAAATGTCTACTTTCATTTCTTTTCTACATGAGAAACTGGCACCAAGAAATAAATCAGTATATTAACAAACAACTAATTAACGCAAAAGAAAATCACTTTTCCCACAGCAATAGAACATTTATTGTGCTGAAATCAGGAAGCAAGGAATGAATCGCTCTGGGGAACCAGTACAGAATGTTCACAAAGATCCACAAATCTCTACTCATTACACACTGGTGCAAACGCAAGAGGCAAGTCCTCATGGACCAAACTGCCGTGTGCCTCGGGGACTGTGCAGTGATATGGTTGCGTGCCCTTGGGGGAAATGGAACTGTAATGCACAATAAATATTTTATAGTTTACAAAATATCCCAGAAGTCTGTACAAACAGCATACATCCTTACACATGCAGTGTTGACGAGTTACTTAGAAATATTCATGCTATTTTTCTTTTGGTCACAGTTTCTCTTTCTCTAATGAACCCCTCTGTGACATCCCTAACAAATTAACCTATGCAATGGAACACGGTTCAGTCTCTCTTCTACACTACTATCTACTACATGAAATACTCCATCTGTAAATAGCGGATTTAACTCGGTAGTTTGGACGTGCTCTCACTTACTCACTGTGCTTTAATAATAATTAACACCTTGTAACATCAAGCACTGAATTTAATGATCTTTAGCACCAAGGAGTCATGATTATTGCACCAAAATGGATTTACACTTCATATCTGGCTAATAATAAATAAGATTTTGCAACTTAGTCACAAGGGAAATATCATCTCAAAATTAAACACATTGAAAGAGACTCATAGTTTCACAGAAATGTTTGGTGTATACGATTTATAGCTTAAAAAGCAAAGAAAAACCCTCATGAATTTAAAAATTAAAATTTATATTAGCGGACTCCTTGATTTTTTAACTTAAAATTTATTTAATTTTCAGTGTTCTTTCCAACAGAAGAGGTAGGTATATTTCCACATATGAAAAATCAGTAACAGCTACAAATCAAAACAAGGAAAGCCTGATAAAAATCAACACGCTCGTAGAATTCTAGCTGCACATAAATGGAATTATCTCAGGTGTTACAAATGAACGTATGAGCTGCTTCATGTTTCAGACAATAATAATCTTAATTTGCATAATACATTTCTCCTAATAATCTTGAGTATTCAAAGGCTGCCCTTTCATCACACAAAAAAATTGTTTCCCACAGTGATTTGTGCTGCAAGTCATGGTGACTTTGGGGTCACTAGACAGGATTTGTACTGTTATTCTTTCTTATTTTCACCAACACCATCATGAAGCCTCTAAGATTCTACAGAAATCAGAGAGTTTTGAATTTCATTACAACCAAAGGGTTATATTCTGCCTAGAGGTGGAGAGATTTGACCATGATGGTCAACAAATGAATTCAAATATAGCCACAGTTTCATCTTTGGATAAGAAAATATAAGGTATCTGATTGCATCCAGCAGGTAGCTGGTAATTTAGCCAAAAACAAAACAAAAAAATAGTTCGTAAGAACTGTGTTTCTGTGATCAGCTAAAATACAGACTGAAGAATGAGTGTATCTGAGATACAGAATAAAATCTCACCCATCAGACAGTGGATGTGAACAGGAGAGTCTCCAAAGCCACATTGTGACTGCTTTGGTTTGGACAACATCAAGGCTAATTTAAAATAAAAAGGTTTTAAAAAAAACTTCATAAATAAAACATGTGGGTCCCGCATTGATCGCTTCCCTCACTCTAAAGGGTTACTAGCACAAAGAGCACATCTGCCTCTCCCACCCCAGGCCTTTCGATTCTGTTGTCCCTGAAATTGAACACGACATAGGAGTTTCCTCACTGCCGACCACAGTTAAGGCCCAGTTCAATTTACTCTCCTTTTGCTTTTCCGTTTTTCTGGGGTTTGCCATTCTCTAACACTAGCTGCTTTTCTGATTTGTTCACACCGTTCGCTGAAACCCCGTTCATGGCTGTCTTTCCGGTTTTTGATTTCTTGGGCTCATTGTATGTCCGAACGTAGAAGTTGAGGAAGAGAAATATGAAGCTGATGGCGTAGGCGATGAGAGCCCAGTGCATCCACTTGGGGAACGGGCAGTCGGTGTAAAGGGACAGCGCTGTGTGCCCGATGGTCACATGGAACTGCACCTGCAAGATAGGAGCAGCACACACACATGTCACCAGGAGAGCGGCTTCTGATCCCTACCTCACACTTGATGACAGAGCTACCCCAGGCCCAACCTCGGCCACAATCTGGGGTCTCTGGTTCTCTCTCACTGAGGTCAAGTTCAAATACCCAGTGCTCACAAGAGCTTCCTAGGGCCTCTCAACCCCATGAACTTCAAGCTTTTGTAGCAAGTCTGTAAAGCACAGTGCTGAGTCCCACACACTGACGATGCCTGGGTGCTTGGCACAGCCTTGGGACTGTCTGACTGTTATGGCTGAGAAGAGTGAAACTAGCATTACGGGGTCTCTGGCTTTTGTCTTCCTACATCTTAGATTGACTTTTCGACCAAACTGCCAGCAAGCAGACACTTTCACTTTTTATTGCTTTTATTTTTTTAGTCGTTTTTTTTCTTTTTAATTTTAAATGAATATTTTTAGCAAGCATACAAAATAATGGGTTTCTATATGTGTTTATCACTGAACTTGGCTCTTATTCAGCCCCCACCCACCCCCCCCCCCCCCCCCCCCCCCCCCCCCCCCCCCCCCCCCCCCCCCCCCCCCCCCCCCCCCCCCCCCCCCCCCCCCCCCCCGCCTTTTCCCACTGGCCTCCTGCTTCCAACCCCCAACAACCAAACAGTGGTCTTTCTTTCATGCAATGTAAATACATGTTTCCTTTCTTAGTGAGAAACAGTGAGCAGGCCAATTTGCATCTGAAGGAACCCTGTTCTTTTATTGGGGCTGGAAAGAGGGCTCCCTGGTTAAAGGCATTTACTTTTAGTGCACTGTACAAAACTAATGTTTTGATAAAAAAAAAAAATCACCAAATAGTTGAGAACAAGTGCAAAAAAGAAAGAAAAATTCCAAAACTGGGCTGCTCAAGATAATTAAGTAAATCTGAATTATGCTTATGTCATCATAAGAATTACAGGCTCTATGGTATTAGAAAAGATTCACTTCTTATCCGCCTCTGCTCTGATTGCTGTCAGAACTTCTGGCTAGAAATACAAATTCAACATCCTATTAGATTCTTTTTTTAAAAAAATATCATCAGTATTGCCACATAAACATTGTTGAAAGTAATTTATTCCATATGCCAGGAATTTAGATTAAATAATTTCCAATTCCCATGGCAAAAATCCAAATTTTTCAAACATTTGATTTCACAATGGTTCTTAGAACCAGTACCACCGATAAAGGGTGTGTGTAGGGTGTGATTTATATGGTGCAGCTCCAGGCAAACCAGGGACAACATTAGCAAAATAGATAGAATAATTGATACAACTTTTAGTCACTCCTTCCTGTTCTTGGGACCACTTTCTAATTACTGAGAGAAGTGAATTTTATACATCATGTACACAGTTTTCAGGAACAGTGAGAAGGTTTCTGGGAGCAGTTCATCACTGATGAATCCTTCACACCCCACATTCCCCAAAGGCGGTGTTTCCTGTTTGGCTGGGCAGTTCTTTAGCAACTGAAGGCAGAGGTATTTCCAAACATGATCCCACTGATAAAAGTGTGTACACACTATGATTAAAGCACGTTATGATAAATTCTGAAGCTTGGAGATTAACTACCAGCTTGGATCTGTGTTTTCAGTGTGATTACAGGCAGAGCTCTGTCTGCATGGTGCTGTCCTCAGATGCTGAGAGGAACCTACTAAGACGAATCGGTAAGCTGGGCAGCACAAACCCTCCCAACTGGAAATCTTGGCTCTGCAATTCATGGACAGAGTTCCAGAAAATCCAGAGGAATTCTCCAGTCCTTGTCCTGTTCTTTCCCTCCACCCTTCCCTGGATCTGGTATGGGGGTCTGTTAATAAAGACTGAAAAATGGATGGAACTCAGAAAATTTAAGCAAGGACAGACAACAAGAGTGCTAATAAAATATTAAGTTGAAAATCTCCCTCAAGGAAATAAATGTATTATTCTTCTAGCTACATGTGAATCTGTGTGTTACATTCATTCACTCCATGGGTATTTTTACAGAACGTTCCCGTCTGAGAGACAGGTGTGGGATCTGATCTTTCAAGGATATTAGAAAGCAAGCAGCCTTGGACAGAACTCCTGGTGGGTAGAACCCAGCAAGCCTCGGTACTGCAGCTTCAGGAGGAAGTGAATTTTGTGATGGAAAATAGTCTAACATGACTTAGCACTTTAAGGTGAATAAATTAAGACAGTCTCAGTGTCGCAGCTCTGGGGACAACCAGGGGAAGTAGAGGCAGTAAACTCACCAGCTGCAGCATGGTCAGGTATCGCTTCCACCAAAGGTACTTCTGAATCCATGGGCCAAATGCAGTCAGCCCGTAGTAGGAGTACATGATCACGTGGATGAAGGAGTTCATCTGGGCTCCGAAAAATGCTGGAGAGAAGCAAGAGGAAATTGCAAGAGTCAGAAAGTGTTACCAAGCAACGAGACACTGAGATTTCACACAATGAATGAATCCTCATTTCTCTTTCCATCTGTCTGGAAAAGCCAAAGACAAAGTGATGCTCATGAGAAAGCTTGCTCTGAAATTAAGCTCAATTATTTCCACAGCTTAGATTTGAGGGGTTTTTTTAAACCATAAAAAAGTGTGTGACTCAAATGCAAAGAATTTTGAAAGTGATAATTCTCAGATGGGACAGTCCAGTGGCCTTAAGTAAACTCAGTATAAAGCTATCATTGCCTCCTACCTTTCTTCAGAAGAAAGGGCTATGGTCAGCAAGTGTTTAAGCAGACTTATAATTTCCATTGTAATCTCTAGATGTGCATATGGGGTAATATGCATACCAGTGACAAAATAATACTTCTAAAGTTTCTATATGTTTTGAAATACAGCAGTGCTGTACATATTGAGCAATCAATCCATTCGGTGTAAATGACTCTAGGGATATTCAACTCCATCTGAATCGACAGCATTTCATCTCCTTAGAAAAATTAAAACATCATAAAGTGAATTAAAGGGTCAGTTCAAACTTACTAAGTTTCTTTTTAAACTTAAAGCTGACTTTATTTAACTCTACTGTTTTGAATTAGGTCCTCACAGTAATTGACAATAAGAAGAAAGCGGCATGGCCCCCACACTATGAGGACATTTCCCTGGACCCTCATCCAGCTCAATACAGGGACAAGCCTTAGTCTACAGGCCTCTGAAGACAGAGCCTGAAGTCAGATTTAAACAAAACCAGGAAGGTCATCGCGGGCCTCCGTTAGGGCAGGAATGAGGGTGAATCTTCACACAAAAGCGCCCTAACCCTGGTGGGGACCCAGGTAGTGCATTTGGCATTTAGGCTTGGTTTATGCTCATGTTCCAGGCGAACCTTTAAGTATGTAATTATTCAGAGATGAGCCAATGATGTTCTTTACTTGAATTTTTTTTTAAAAATAAGACAAACATGGATGGGGATGATGACGCCTCAACGCAAGATGAATGAGGGACAGAGCGACTTGCTTCTGGCCACTGTGTCTGGGGGTTTCCTGCTCGCTCACCTTGGCCCCCTGCGACCCACTTGATGCCGATCCACCACAGAGTGAACATGGTACAATGGTGATACACGTGAAGGAAAGACACTTGGTTGTTTTTCTTCCTCAGGATAAAGAACACGGTGTCTAAGTACTCAACTCCTTTAGAAACAAAGTACCACCACAACGCAGCGGCTATCTGGAAAGGGGAAGGAAGAGCACGTTAGAAAGCCAAAGTTCACCAACATATGGGTTTCTGCTCCATGTTGAAAGATCCAACATGCGCTGAACAAAATGTGCAGGGCACAGGCTCACTCTTTGACTGAATGAGTCTGAAAGCTAACCATAAAAGACAGAAAATCCTCAGCCTTTTACACAGGTGTCACTCGGGGGCAGGCTGAAGACGGTCACTTTGCCAAGCTTTCCGTGTGGCAGAGAAAGTGCCAGGCTTCCTGTGTACAGACCTCTGAGGTGTTCTCACACAGTCCACTGTGTATCTTAAACTTGCGGTGCATTTATTTAACGACTCATCTCCATTTTATCTCTCTCACTTTAGTAGTATGATGATGTATCCAAGAACCAATTTGCATTAATAAAATATTTAAATAACAAATCCAAACAAACAAAAACAACAAGTATTTCCTAGCTCATAAATATAATCCTGCTTATACGAGGAAGTCTTGTCTCTTCCCAGCTCTAATTAAGACACCAGATGGTTCAGAAAGATTACATGCCATGCTGAGATTAAGGACCCATTAAGAGGTGACCCCTGTCTATGTTTTAAAACATCTGACAAGGATCTTACTGTAACAGTGCTTTCTATAAATTCCTATGTTAAAAAAAAAACAAGCCATACCGAACTAATATCTACTTATACACCTTTCTGTGATGAGAGGCCTGGTGGACTTGTTCGTTACCAGAAAACTGTTTTAGTAGAAAGATCTCCTGCTCATTTTATACCCGCACCTAGGAGATGTAATAAGATTGTATTTGTGGGGTTTTTTTTTTTTTTGTCTTTGAAAAACAAAACTACAACTTTATCTCTTATTTTTAAATTTTTGTGCTAGAGATCACAGCCAGGGCCAAGTTCAAGATGTTAATCAGTTGTTTTCAACTGTGGAATCAAGTATCACTTGCAGTCCATAAAGTTAATAGGCATTTCTCCAGATTACTATCTTCAAACATGAGGAAAGAGACCAAATACAAAATCAAGTCTCATGTGTGTCAGCTGACTGTCATTGACTACATCTTCTTGAGAAGTATTATTGAACACAATAAATTCAGTTAAAAATTGACTTGGAGCATTTTACCCACAACAATTCTCTATTTGATATGTGTAATTGTGTTAGTACTTAAAAATGAGGAAAGAGACGAGGTCTTATTTTTCCTCTAAACTAGCCCAGCTCACATTTAACAAGTCATTTTCCTGAGTCTGTAAGCCGCACTAGCTAGCCATCTGTGAAGAAGCTCCATCAAAATGATCGAAACAATGAATCAATACAAAACCAAGTCACTGAGCGAAATACTCACTCTACCGTACCCACTCTTAGCTTCCTTAATTATAGATGGTTCATGAAACATTTCCCCATACTAATAAATTAGATGATCTTTGTGAGTGTCTATTTTTGAACTAAAACAACAAAAATCAAAAAGCATATTCTTACACCAAACATGGAAATATCTTTAAGTGCTGTATATGAGCACCCCAATATACGCTCACCCTCATAGAGCAAAGAACATACTGCTGGTATGAAGACAGACTTCAATTATGGGCACAGAAAGAAAAGCAGAGCTTCTTTGGCTCCAAACAACCTATGTCATTATCATATTAAATGACTTTCTAGAAGCTGGGCACTGGGGAGGCAGAGGTAGGAGGAGCACTGTGACTTCCAGGTCAGCCTGGGCTGAAGTGAGACTCTGCTTTAACCGCCCCCCCACACCCAAAAAAAGGACTTTGTACAGACTGCAGCCCATAAAGTTAAACTACTTGTACCAAACAACAGTCTTCACTGGTGTACTTACCCTGACTTCATTAACGTTATTAGAATAGTCCACAGTCTGGCAAATATAGCTATACCCAGCATTATAGGATCCCATGAACAGCTGGGAACGAAAGAAATGACATTTACAGTGAGATTTTAGGAGGCAAAAACATTAAAAACACTAAATTTGATGTGTAATATTCCAGTTTATCTTATTTTCTAAAAAAATGACCATGACTTTTTTTTTTAGTTGTCTTCCTGTGTGTGTGATGTTGGGATCAAACCCAGACTATGCTAGGCAAGTGCTCTTCCACTGAGTCACACCCATGCCTGGATTAAATGGGTAAAGAAAGCACCCGGACTTCTCAAATACATCACAAAGCAATACCAAATTAAAAATGATAGACAGGGGACTGGAGAGATTATCAGTGGTTAAGGCACGTGCCTCCAGAGCCTAATGACTTGGGTTCAATCCCCCAGTACCAGATGCACAAAGCAGTGCATGCATCTGGAGTTTGCCGTGGCTGGAGGCCCTGGTGTGCCCATTTCTCTCTCTCTCTCTCTCTCTTTCTTCCTCCCTCCCGACCTTCCTCTGTCTGTATCTCTCTGTTTGAAAACGATTAAATTAAATGTTTTTTTTTAAAAATTATGTATACTCTTTGAGCCAAGGTATCAACTCCATCTAGTTCATAATATTAAAAGAGAAATTTTTATAGCCATGACTCTGACCCAAGAGCTGTCCTGTCTTGATCTGGTTTGCTCGGTCTCTGGCAAATTAAGGGAAGATGTGCAAATAAAGCAAATGAAAGCAAAATAAAGCTGAGATTCTGAAGGCTAAATTGTTAATAGAAAAAAAGATTTTTCTAAGGAAGCGTCACTGTCAATTTTCCTAGTATCTGTGGTGTTCTCTGGGCTCATACAGCATTTTAGTAAGTCTCTTAGCAACAAATCCCAGTCTTTTGCAATTAGAACTGTGGCTATGTTCATCTCGCCTTCAGGGTTTTCTTTAAAAATGTCATGGAGAAATCTGCTGGTATCCAGACAAGTGTGTGATGACGAGTAGCAGCTGCTCTTACAGGTAATTCATTTCAGTTCCAGCGCACCATACGAGGAAATTACACGAGGTGATTGAACGTGAAATTGGCATTTACATCTGCATACTTTGAATAGTTGCCAACAAATAAGGACCTTACATAACTAACTCCTACTGTTCACCAAACATCATGAAAAAAGTTCACTTAACTCTAGTAACAGCCCAATGGTAGGTCTTTTCCCCCATTTGATAGATGAGAAAAAAAAAACAAGGAAAAGTTATAACATTCAATGTCAACACAATAAGAATAATATGACAGCTCTTTAATTTCCAGCAATCCCAGAGAAGGATTACAGAATGGCCCTGGTCCACCCACCTCTCTGAATATGAAGAGGTTTAGCAAAACCATCCCAAAGTTGTAGAGGATGAGCACCAGGCGCATCTGAAAGGGCTCCCGGTTCTTCATCCACTTGGGGCCCAGCCACACGAACAGGAGGTAAAGCGTGCTTATACTCAGCGTCGGCCACGGAGACTGCATCAGAGGCCAGTCCTCTACGCGTTTATCTGCAGAGAGTGAAATAATGGGAAATTTTCCCACGTGAACTCTTCTAGGAATTGAAAAGTTCTAATTTTGTAACTGGACTAATACAGTTCACTGTCCCAATGAAAATGCATGTTATAAACAAAACCAAAGACACATGATAGATTCTCGCAGGGAGCTTTTGAAAGTCATTTTCATTACTTATGTTACATGTGTTTTGGTTTTTTTAAATAGAGAATCTAAAAATCAAAGACAAGAAGAAAAGTGTACTAAAAAATCAGAGGCAAGCTTCAGATGCAAAGTAAAGAAATACAGAGACTACAAATTATTATTATTTTAAGGCAGTATCTTCCTTAAGCTTGTGAAATTTATCGGGCAGTTTGGAACTGCTTTTTGCCCATCCCTAAAGCAAGAAGGAATTAGGCTGAGGTGAGTGGGCAACTGAAGTCATGATTTGGAATATCTCTCGATACTGAAATTAAGAGTGCAGTGATACACAAGGAATTCCGTTAGTGTTCACTACAATCCTATGATTTATTTTAAATGACAACCATATTCAAGACACAACCTTCACTTGGCCACTGATACCATGCATATAGTTTACTACCTAGTAAAACCAATTTGTAAGTTTAACTTCCCATGGTTTATATGTGCAAATATAATTTCATTTAAAATAAATTGCCCATGATATTAAACTATGAAACCTTCAATTTTACAGTAGAATATTGTCAGCAATGATAATAAACTACAAGACTAAGAAAAATTCCTTTCATGTGCATAAGAATATATCTATAGTAACTTTCAGGCTGGGGAAGTGGGCTCAGTAATTAAATGCATTTGCTTACAAAGCCTGCCATTCTGGGTTTGTTTCCTTAGTACCTACATAAAGCCAGATGCAAAGAGTGGCCCATGCATCTGGAGTTTATTTACAGTAGCAAGTATTCTCCCTCCTTGCAAATAAAAAAAATTTTTAAATAGTAATTTTTATATTTCTAAAAGTTAAATAGTACATAGTTTTTGGTCTAATGTCTATTTTATTCTTAGCAATACTAAACATTTTATGATTTATTTTCAGAAAAATAATGTATTTCTAAGAATAAAAAAACTGTATTTTAGTGAGCTCCTAGAATCCAGTCTAAAATGAATTTAACATATTGCTAATGTTAATAAGCCATTTTTTTGTTTTTAGTTATTTAGGACATTTTATGGACTTAGGTAATGTATTTTGATCACATTCAACCCCACTGCCTTCTTTTGTCTCCTTCTCACTGAATCCTTTCTTTTTTCCAGCTCGTTCCCCTCGACTTGATTTTGTTCCTTTTGGTGATTCAAAGTCTAGTTAGGGTTGTTCACATGAGCATGTAGGGGGGTATTTCCTGGAGAAGTGGGAACCTTACCAGTGGTTATACACACTCAAGAAAATGTCTCTCCCTCCCCTAGCAAACAGTAGCGATTCAGGGAAGGGTGGAGCCTCAAGAATGCCTCCCTCATCCATGATGGAATGCTGCCTGCAGTCTTGAACAGGTAGCGACAGCCATGGCCTATCCAGAAGGAAGAGCTCCACTGCACTCCTCCCTATACTCTGGCTCTTGCATTTTCCCTGTTCCCTCTTGGGCCATGTCCTCTGAGCTTCGGAGAGAGTGATACAGATGTTCCACTTAGGGAGGAGTACTCGATGGTCTATATTCTCAGCACTTTGAACAGTAACCACTGCCCAGTGCAAAAGGAGCTTCTCTGACAGAAGATTCAAACAGCACTGAGCTACAGGCATAGCCATAAATACCTAGAAGAAAGACCAATGGCACGACATGCTTATTTAGCCAATCAAGAAGAGCAGCTTCCCCACAGGGCCCATGACCTTCCCAGCCATAGGTTTTCAGTCCCAGGTGTCAGATCCAATCAGGAAACAGTTGGTTTCCTCTATAACGTGGGCACATCTTGTCTGGCAAGTTGACTGTGTTGCTTACAGGGTCCACAGCTAGGTAAGACTGCCAATGACTTTTCTATGTATTTACATAAATAGAAACACACATATTTATGTGAAACACTAATCTGTTTCTATACACTGTCGTAGGACAGTGAGATGCAAGTCATGAAACACAAGGTTTCATTAAATAACCTTCCAAATCACGAAGTACCATAATTACCATGGCGTCAATGAAAGCAGAGTTGTTAAGAAGGTGGTTAGGTGATGGCCAGCACTGGAGAGGCTCAGGCAGGAGGATCATGAGTCTGGATCTAGGCTGGACAGAGTGCCTATGAAAGAGTCGCTTGAAGAAAAACACACACGGAAACAAGGAAAATAGAATGTTTCCTAGTTTATAAGGGAGGTCTACTATTCATGGCAACTATGGTTATATTGCTCCAATCAAATACATTCCAGAGTTAAAAAATAAAGTAAAATATTTACAAGACAGTGAATGTCTCACATAAACATAGAGACTTAAAAGATATGGCTAACTCGTCAAAGGCCATGGTGGCTTTTATCAGGGGTTCTCACTTTGGGGAACGTATTTGATCCTTCTACGTTGTTATTTTCCTTGAACTCCAAAGTCCTCTCATACAAAACACAGGGTGCTTATGCACTTGTGACTTTGTTGATTTAGACAAACTCCTGAAGCTTCAAGCCGTGTCTGGGTCACAGAGGAGAGGCTGCAGAGACAACCTTCCCCACAAACACTGCGTCTTTGATAAAGTCAACCACATCTCTTGAGTCTCTTCCTCCATCAGACAAAAAGTCAAAATAGTGTTAATGGGATAATCTATGAGACAAAATTAAAAAAAAAAATTCACCTGGTAGGAGATCTTACCATCTATTATCATGGATTCAACCCTGACCACACATAAGATTTGTACTGACTTCAAATTCTGAGCCACAAATAGAAAAAAAATTAGAAAAACAGGTTCAAAAATTTGTCAGAATCTATAGAATTGCTTCTTTAACTTATTTTGAGACTGGGGGAGGGGGTCTCTGTTGTCCAGGCTGTAACTGGTCATGTGCGCTCAAGTGATCCTCAGACCTCAGCCTCCCAGGTAGCTGGAACTGCACGGTTTCTTGCTATTCACCACTGTGTTCCTGAGGCTGGCTTATCTTCTTTCCAGCTTCCAAGGAATTCTTTTGTCTCCACCTCAGAAGCTGCCACAAGAGCACCAGGACTCCAGGTACCCATGCAGCACCCAGGTTTCCTCTAGCTGGTAAAGCAAGCACCTGATCCGCCAGCCATCTCCCCAGGCTAATCTCTAGTTTGGAATCCCTCTCTCCACAGACTTTCAGAAAGGATTGTCAAGGAGAGCCTGAGGAAGACAAGTGTGGGAAGAGAAGCTGTAGATAAGGGAGGGAAAGAACAAAGGGACTGAGAAAGAAGGATGTGAGTGGTCAGTGACTGGCTGAGTTCTAGCGCTGGCCTGTGACAGAGCATAGGGCCGTAAGGCCAACAATGTCCCTCATGTCCTTCCTATGTATCACCAAAGTGGAGAGGACGAACTAGGGAAGTTCATGAGGAAAAGCATCTGGAAGGAATAGGTAAGGCTCATGTTTGTTGCACGTGCATTTCCTGGGATCTCTCCACATCTTTCCATGCTATTTTACAATTGGTGGTGTGTGTTACATCTTTCTGTGTTTATTTACAGTATTTCCTTTAGTGCTAACTCATGAGATTCAATTATCTATATATCTGGTTTGTTTCCTTTTCCACTGAAAAGGTCTGAGTCAATTACAACAGTGTCAGGGAATGACGATGACACACTATTATACTAACGGATCTCCCAAATCTCGAGCCTAAAAAAAAAAAGCTAACTAAAACTAAAACAGGGAAGGAAGTCTATGAGTACTGAAGCTTCATGTAACCTGCAAGTACATTAATAAATTCTCCATATGGTCATTAACTCAAATGTTTATATAAAAATATTTTAGAGTGGAATTAAATCCCCATATACTACATATCAGAGGAAGAAAATGTGTATTTCTAGTATATTAAAAATATCCTAAGCCTAAATAATTATGGGTGTCATTCCATATCATGAACTTACATGGAGAAAAAAGAGAAAATTCTATTGAAATCCTATTATTCCTACATACAACAAAGTCAATTCTGTCATGAAAGAATACCATGGTCCAAAATGTGGTTTATGTAACATCCTTGAGAACTCTCTTTAAAAAAGCTTTGTGTGTGAGGAGGGAGAATGAAAGTGACATAAATGTAATTTAACTTTGGTCGATTTGTTTCTCTAATTGTCTTACTTTCACATTTCATCCTATATTTAGTTATGTGTTTATATACTAATATCGTAAATATTTTGCTCTTATTTTGAGCCTATTCATTAATCATTTTAAGTCTTTCGTGTTATCATATGAGCCATTATCTAAAAAAAGTGCAGAATTTCCGGTCTAGAAGTGATTCTTAATCTTAAAACAACAACAAACAAACAAAGAGGGAAAAGAAGCCCCTCCCAGTGTTTCCCCCCCCCCCCTGCAGCTACTTTCATATTTATTAGCCATCATGGGCCTTAACTTGGAGGAAGAAAATTTCCTATCATTTTCCCCAAAATTACAGGTGAAAGAAGACTGTCATTCAAGAGAAGAGACCTAAGAGAGACCTAGAAAGATTCCCTCAGCAGATTGCAGAGGGACACTCACACAACCTTAGGCTCTCACTTTATCAGGTGCTTTCAGCAGGCCTGGCTCAGGCTCTGGAAACCATGCCACCCCTGTGTGTGTGTATGTGTGTGTGTGTGTGTGTGTGTGTGTGTGTGTGTGTGTGTGTACACGCAAGCGCATGCATGTGTAAGGGTACTTATCCTGGACAAAAGAAAGAGGGTTCATCAAATTCCAACAGAACTCACCAGAAGTCAAACTTACTCTCTACCATCAGGAGGCAGAATTAACAAGAAGAAACTGTAGGGAAGAATTCCACCCCAATTCAGAAAATTTCCAACTACTAGGTATTTATTTCCTCCTGTTTATAGAAGGAACTGTCTCCTTTGGGCAACACGTGCCTTATTTTATATCTTAGTTTTAACAAGATTTGAATAAACCTAAAGCCAAAGACTAGCCTATCAAGTTCTAAAATAAAATACTTTATTTTATTAAAAAAACTTACTAAGCTCCTGCCTTTGTTTTTGAGACAGGGTCTCCTGGGAACCCTAGGCTAGCCTGGAACTAGCGATCCTGCTACATTAGCTACCAGGGTCAGGGACTGCAGGTGTGCACGGCCACGTCCAGCAATGCTCTGCCTTTAATGAATTCTTCCCGATCCTGAAAGGTTATAACAGTTACCACACAGAGGATCTTGACCACTTTATAAGGTTCATGGCCAAGTTGGGCCAACCTGTTTACACACATGAACTTAATTGACAATCAAATAATTTTATCCATACTGAAAAGTCACAAAATAGTTACACAACTATGTGTGTCAAAACCTGGAGAATGGTCACTAAAAGAAGTCTCTTTACTATGTGAATATCATATCTTCATGAAATAAGGAAATTAAGGGTGGGAAACTTCTCTGAAATTTTGAGACCCCAAAACAATATAGGCCGTTGCCAGTGCTCATAGCTGCTCACTATAACTAGATGCTTCTATCTGTCTAGACTCTATCACATGCTTTGGTGCAGGACACTGAAAACTCCATCTGGAACAGAGCTGGAAGCCTCCTCCCTGATGGCTGGCGGTCATCGTGCTGGAAAGTGCTACATAGGCTGCTGGGAAGAAAAGTCAGCAACAGTCTTAACGAGGTCCTAGAACTATACACTGTCCCAGTCAGGCAAGACATGTCCACTAGGGTAATATTGGCATGTGTGTTATGTGGCAACCAAACGTTCTCTGGATTTGAGACCCACTCCATGGGAGGGAATTCATGCTTCATACTGAAGAACAAGCCTATGGCTAGGAAGGTCATAGGCCATAGCGGTGAAGCTACTGCTGTTATGTTCATCAAACTGCCCTCTAAATATGCGTGTCCACGCCCATGTATTAATCTGCTCTCACTTTTGCCAGAGAAACAACTTTGTGAAGATGGCAGTGACCACTGGAAACTCTCAAGGCTCATGAAAGTACTGAGAAGTGACAGGTGAGTGCTGAGAACTAAATGAGGCATTTCTATCACACCCTCCAAGGCACAGAGAGCATTGCAGAAGAGGGGGAGCACAGAAGGTGAGAAGGGGTGTTCTGGAATGCTGTCTTCCAGACATGAGGCGCCTGTTGCAAGAATGACCTCATTGCAGGTGTCCTTTCCTTGCGCAAGACCTGCGCGATATTGGGCCATGAATAATCCACCATGGATGGTGGAGGAGGGCAATAAAAAGTTGGAAAGGAGTTGGAAAGAAGGGGTTCAATAGAAGTACAATGGAGAGGCGAAGATGATAAAGGGAGGAGGTTCTAATCAATGTGTGCAATTATCAGTAAATGGACTCCCTTCGGTCTGTACCTGACCATCCCTCAGCTCCGCAGCCAGCTCTACCCATCTGCAGCTAAGTTATTGGCCCTCGACCTCTGGAGCTCATTATCCAGCAGAGGGAAGGACAGACTTGAGGCAGGACGACTGCAATATCTTAGGAATGGCCAAGGATCGTGGCCGGACAGGAACGGGAACAAGATGTGACTCAAGAACAGACATGTGAATTCTTACTTGAACAAAAACCTGCCAAGCAGACAGGCAGGCAGAAAGTTCTTCTTTCAGTGGACAGAATTACAGAAACTGACAAAAGTTCCCTTTGTAGAGTGACAGGAGATACCCAGATGGAATATCTCAGCACTCTGAGAGAACTGAAGATGTAACTGGTCCAGAAACAAGAAGTAAAACATTTACTGTGAAAGCTAAGTCCATTCAAAGAAGAACATCCATACAAGGGAAGAGGGCAGGAAGTATGTGGAAGACACTTACAAAACCTGTGCAGGTCTTATGATTCAGAGGAAGAGGCTGGAATTTCCCATGTGGACAGTGGGAAGAAGCTGACTGGTTTGGGCTTTCAAAGGAGGAGCTTGGTGGAAGCCATGAGCAGTGGACCACAGGGAAGAGGGATTGTCAAGAGGCATGGAAACCACACTGGTCCATGGACGTTGCTAAATTGCCCATGTAAGAAGCACGTGCTGTTTAAATGATCAGTCCTCAGCCCCATCCCAGATGCTGAATGGACATCTCTACAGCTAGGGCCAGGCACGTGACTGTGACGTTCCCCTGCAATTCCCATGTGAAGATCTCTATGGTACATGAAATGATGGTAACCCCAGCTCAGGGGGCTTCATTGGCGCTGGACAGAGGAGGCCACGTGAAGGACATATGGATCAAATCTGCAGGTTTGGGGGAGTTACTGGATGTGCGAGAGATGAAAGTAACTGAGAAGGGCTTAGCTGGCAACTCAGAAGTCAGGATCGAGTGCAGAATATACCAGGAGGAGGAGCAGGGCTGAGAGGAAGTGAGCAGGGAAGCCCTGAGTGCAAGGTACTCTAGCTGCAGTGAAACTGCCCGGTCAGGAGACAGGTGGAGGAGACGTGGACCATGGATAGATCAGAGCTTGATGGTCACGAATAAAGAGCAGAGAGTAAGGATAAAAGGGGTTTGATTTGGGGGTTACACAGGGAGAGGGTTTCTGTCCTTCTCTCTTTCCCTCCTTCCCTGAGATCAGTAACTCACAGGGTTGATATGTCAAGATTCAATAAACTAAGCAGGTCCTAACACCCGTGGACACCACACAGTCCTTCACTGTATTCCTGCTGCACACATTCTCTCCTCCCTTCAGATCTTTCCATGAGTGTCCTGAGTCAGGAACACTGTGAGCCCCTCAACCGTCTTTCCTGTCTTCTAGGCCTGTTCGCCCTGGTTTACACAGCTCTAGCTCTAAATCCTCACCTTCCACTGGAATGTGCCCCAGAGGTTCCTAAGTCTCTTGGGAGTCTCCCTGGCCTCATGGGTGTACTTGTGCTGATGTAAAGAGTTAGATAATCTGTGTATGGTGTCTGACACAGAATAAGAGTTTAATTAATAATGACATTGTCATTATTGATGATGATAATCATTAAGTCTTCCTCTCAACAGAAGAGTTAAGCCAAATTAAAGAAAATTTGGTACCACAAAGAGTTTATACTGAGAAGGCAAGAGCACTTTACAAATCATATACTGAGAAAACAAAGTATTTTATGGCTCACTCTACACTTAATCCAGAAATCAGACACTAAATTCTAGATACAAATGCTAAACAAAATTATAACTAAATTTGTAAATTGTGTTTAGAGGCTGTTTTCAAAACCCTTTTTTAAAATCTAGAACAGACTTTAATAAAAAATAAGATGTGTGCAATCCAAGTTTTAACTAACTCAAGTAACCTCAACTTATATACAAAGAACCATAATTAATACAACTTCCTTAAAAATCTTAAATAGGCCTACTTTTTTCTTTGAAAGGTTAATTTAAACTACTTTGTAACTCGTGATTTCCACCAGTCAAAATGAACTTTCTACCCCAAAGTTGTCTGACCTAGTAAAGATCTAAGATCATATTCCAGAAGAAAGTATTGGTAAAATTTAAAAGTCTTACAATAGAGTCCTAGAATAGAAAGAATAAGACTGCAGGAAGGAACAGCACTGGGTGACTCCTTGGGAAAGCTCCCAGAGCAATGCACTGTGTATGGTACATGAGGCAAAGGTGAGAAAGAGAGAGAGAGAGAGAGAGAGAGAGACAGAGACAGAGACAGAGACAGAGACAGAGAGAGATCGATCCAGAAGTCAAAAGAGCAAGAGCGAGAGCGTGGGAGTGAGAACGAGAACTGGATTCCAGCCTGTGAGCCCAGATCCCCAAACCATCCCATGTAAGATGTGGATGATGATAACATTATTCAACCCATTGCCTTTTTGACTTACGTATTTCTTTGCAAGCAGAGAGATAGAAGAAGACAGAGAGAATGGGCACACCAGGGTTTTCTAGCTGCTGCTAACAGACTCCAGATGCATGTGTCACCTTGTGCATCTGGCTTTACATGGGTACTGGGGAATTGAACCCGGGTTATTAGGCTTTGCAGACAAGTGCCTTAGCCACTGCGCCATCTTTCTAGCCCTCATTGCCTTTTTTGTTTGTTTGTTTGGTTGGTTGGATTATTTGCTTTGTTTGGTTTTGGTTTGCTTTGGTTTGGTTTTTGTTTTTCGAGGTAGGGTCTCGCTCTAGCCCAGGCTGACCTGGAATTCACTATGTAGTCTCAGAGTGGCCTCGAACACACAGCGATCTTCCTACCGACACCTCCCAAGTGCTGGGATTAAAGGTGTGTGCTTTCAAAACTACAATTTTTTTTGTTTTTATTTATTTGTAAGCAGAGAGAGAAAGAAGAGAGACACAGAAAATGGACGCACTAGGGCCTCCAGCCGCTGCAAACCAATTCCAGATGCATGTGCCACTGAGCACCTGGCTTTACGTGGGCACTAGGGAATGGAACCCGGGGTGGTGGGCACATGCCTTAACCCCTGAGCCCTCTCTCCAGCCCTCATTGCCTTTTTGATTCAGTGACATGATCAAGAGTACATGGATTTAGAAGATATGCAAAGTACCTATTTAGGGCAAAAGACACTAATCTATAAAAGACATCCCATCATTTGACTTTTATTTTGTTGAGACAGGGTCTTGCTATGTAGCTCGCATTGGCCTAAAACATACTACAAAGCCCAGATCGGCCTGAAACTAAATCTACCAGCCTCGGCATCTTGAGTGCAGAAAGAGTGAGTGAGAGGTGCCCCCTCATGCCTGGCCCATCATTTGGATTTCAAATTAAAAACCTAAGTACACTTTAAAAAGTATTTTTCCATAGTAACAAACAGTATGCAACTGCCAAATAAATTATCAGTATTTTATTCTCTTTTGTTTAAAGTGTGGTCCAGGGACCAGAATACTATCACCCCAAAGCTTGTAAAAAATACAGATTCTCCCTGAGTGTGGTGGCGCATGCCTTTAATTCCAGCACTCAGGAGGCAGAGGTAGGAGGATCACTGTGAATTCCAGGCCAGTCTGAGACTACATAGTGAATTCCAGGTCAGCCTGGGCTGGAGTGAGACCCTACCTCGAAAAACCAAAAAACAAACAAACAAACAAAAATAAACAGAACTCATGGCTCCCCCCAGAACTACTAAACCAAAATCTTCATTTTAATATGACAACAAGGTGCTTCACATTCAAGTAATAAGCAGAACTATCAGCCTACTTTATATAACAGGTAATTAAGCCCCCAAAACAAAAAGTTGTTTGATTTGGCCTAAACTTCTACCTAAAGAAATCAGCCACTGCTGTTTCTTCTCCCAGCATCTCCGTCTGAGGGAGCTGCCCTGCCACCAACAGAAGAAAGCCGAAGTCTGAGCTGCATCAGGAGTCTACTCAACACGTCACAACTCTGTCCTGAGTGATATGCTCCAAACACTAGGATTTTCCTTCTTCACGAGGGAAAATCCAACATTTGCAAATGAGCTCCTTTATAACATTGCAGATGGCTAAGCAGCTAAAGGTGCTTGCTTACAAAACCTCACGACCCAGGTTCGATTCCCCAGTACCCGTGTAAAGCCAATTGCACAAAGTGGCATGTACATTTGCAGTGGTAACAGGCCCTGGAACACCCATATACACACACACACTCTCTCTCTGCTTGCAAATAAATAAAAATATTTTTAAAATCTATCTGACTTGTAATCAGCACTAATATGCTAAGTGATGTTGTTACCAACTTGTCACAAAAATAAAAGCTAACTGTTCATTATATGATGTCACATGGCACATTAAATCTGTCCCCCCAGAAAAAAAAACTGTCCCAAAAGGCAAACTCCAGGTCTTTCTCTTATGAAGGCAGTCTGCGTCTTCCTCTACCTGTTAGGAATGCCACGAAGGCCAAGGCCAGTCCTTGCTTCTGGCTCTTTCTAAAACAGTGACTGGTACAGAAGATTCCTATTTCTTTTTGTTAAAATAATTTTTTTTTTTTTTTTGGTTTTTGGTTTTCGAGGTAGGGTCTCATTCTAGCCCAGGCTGACCTGGACTTTGCTCTGAGAGGTCTCAGGGTGGCCTCACTTTGCCTCCTGAGTGCTAGCAACTGTTCTCAAGAAGACGCTGAAATGATCTCATCTCTACAATGGGGAGCAAACACAATTTCACCCTGATGTTTCTTCTAGGTTCTAAACTGAAACATGACAGTCAATGCACAATGTAAGCCACAGGGAGCCGTGAAGAATGTTCACAAACCCAGACAGGATGGGGAGGCAACAATGCAAGTGATACTCTAGAAATAAGGGGGAGATTCTGCACATGGTCCCAAGAACAGTCAGATCTGTGTCCTGCATCACACAATAGATTTATATCCTAATCGCCATGTACTCAGGGGACAGAGAAGCACACCTGGATGAACCCTAAGGAAAGGGGACAGAAGTGCACACCTGGACGAACCCTAAGGAAGGAGCAGATTTGCAGAACTCAGCACTAGACATGGGCAGAGGAGGGTGGGCTGCAGGAAAATGGTAAGAGGTCAGTGTGATGGGCAGATATAAGGACAGGGAAGTTTTGCCAGCAAGGGAGAGGCAGGGAGTGTCTGAATGTGGAGGAAGCAGAGTCGTTCAGAATGGGGTTAGAGCAAGAGGGCAAAGACATTTTATCTAGCTCATATGATGGCAAGTCGGAGGCTACTTATTCTGAGCTTTAATTTGAAAGGGTTAACTATTAGATGTATAAGATCGGGGGGGCATGGATTTACACTGATTAAATGTGGTAATAAATGTAAGACCATGATTATGATGCCTGGCTCTTCTAAGTGTCCATAAAATACTGAATACACTAAATGAATTAGGCTCAGCTGCCATATAGAGAGAAAGCCATCCTAGGAAGGAGCTCTGGTTCTCTCCCAGCTCTGTGACTCCACCTGTGCAGTTCCAAGTCTTTTTGCGTCTATAGATGGTTGGATGGTTCCTAGCCTAACAGGATGCAATGAAGATGAAATGTAAGGCTGCAATGCAAGGCTGCAGCGGACAGAGTTCCCAACAGCCTACTGTCCAAGAGCCAGGGCATCAGTGAGTTTCCTCATGTGCTGATGATATCTGATTCAGCTTAAAATGGCAAACTAAAGTCAGTTCACATGAGAAAGTGAAACGTGCAATGGGGGAAAAGATACCCACAGAGGAATCTGAAAAAGAGGAAAGATGCCTCATACCCTGGAAGCCCAGGTCAGAATGCAGGCGAGTAGCTCCCCCCTTTCCCTGCTTCCTAAAACTGGCATTGCCCTAGGGGCTCCAATTTCAGTCACCACTCAGTATTGCCAATGATGCAAAGCTTGAAAACCAAAATGATGTTTCCCTTTGGCAAACACAAAGAAAAAATACCATTCATGTGTGCACGTACACATGTGTGTGCAGATGGGAACTTTGTGTGAACACATACATGTGTGTATAGATGGGAACTTTGTGTGTACACATACATGTATGGATGGGAACTTTGTGTGAACACATACATGTGTGTATAGATGGGAACTTTGTGTGTGCACGTACATGTGTGTATGGACGAAAACTTTGTGTGTGCACATACATGAGTATAGAAGGGAACTTTGTGTGTGCACGTACACGTGTATACAGATGAGAACTTTGTGTGTACACATACATGTGTGTATGGATGGGAACTTTGTGTGTGCACACACACTTGTGTGTACAGATGGGAACTTTGTATGTGCGCATGCATGTAAGTGTACAGATGGGATCTTTGACAAAAGTCTTGGCTCAGCTTTTACGGTTCTATAAACTGAATATGCACTGGGTAAGAGACTGTCAGTCCTGACTTATTAAACATTCCCTAATTTACAGTAGTTGCTAGTTCTTGTAAGATGTAATGGCAAACGTTTTCATAATTCACTTTGAATATACTTTTTATCTACCTACGTTCATCATATGGAAGGTAACTCTTCTCACACTGTCTTGTCTCGTATGTGTTCATATATAGAGCACTGGCATATATGGGTACATGAGTAAATCACCTTTCAGTTTGATTGCATGTACCTTGTGCTACTTTTGAGCATTCAAATGTTTTCTGTTCTCTGGGCTGACATGTTGTTAGACCTAGTAAACTAAACAGTGATAAATGTCCAGAAAATACAGCGATGAGAAGAAAGGAAAATAAGAAAAATGTACTTCTTGCTTGAGTGGTGTAATGGCAGGACAAGACCATCAAGCCAGACACAAAACAGTCTGCCACTACCCTGCCCATGTCCACTATAGCGACCATCCGCAGAGTAGAAATGTCTATGACTGTCAAGGACACATGACCACAGGGACACAAAATACTTCGTCCCTATCTTCGAGAGTGGCTGTAAGTCTGTGAAGAAAGAACAGAGCTGCCTTCCTTCTTGGTTGTTACTCCCTAGCCAAGACCTTTAGAGTCTCTTAATAAAGCCATTTCCTTTAAGCTGGAGAAACAAAGGAATCAACTGCTTTACTGTTCAATACAGAAAAAAAACTGTGTCTAGAGGCTCCATTGTATTCATTTTATAATATATGGAATTCTTGATCGAATGTAATCATTCTCAGGGTCGGCCTGGCAGTATCAAGCATAGTCACAATGCTGTGTAGCCAACTTCCACAACTATTTTTAATTCTGCAAACGTGAAACTTCACCCCTATTCAACAATTCTCCCATCAGGCCTCTCTCTATCCAGCCCCTGGCAACCAGCGTTCTCATTTAGGTGTCTATGAATTTACTTCAGAGATGCCAAATGAGAGGCATGACGCATTATGCATCTTTTGTGACTGCTTTATTTCGATTGGCACTACATTATGTTGGCTCATCTCTGTTAAATTTTCCTTCCGTTTCAAGTTGAAAGGCATTCTTTTGTCCACATGAGGCATATTTGTTTATTCATTCATTGGTCTATGGACATTTCATTTGTTTCTGCCTCTTGGCTATTGTGAAATAATGCTGTAAACAAGAAGAGTGGAAAAATATGTGAAATTCATCAATAATGTATAACTCTGCCCAAGTTTACATGTAATAAATACAAAATGGAAACGTAAAAATTCACTCTTTTAAATTTCTATAGTTTTATCTGACAGCAACTGATTCTTTCAGTGGACTAATGCAGTCATCTTGTAAACCTCAATACATATTCAAATTACATCACAAATAAAATGTCATACTAACATAATTGCTTAACAATTGCAATATTCCATGAAAAAAGTGACAAAAGATTTTTAAAACATATTAGTTAAAGCACATATATCAAAATCATTTTGTTTTTGTTTTTCCTTTCCTATGAGACCTACATACTTTAACAATTTTATAAAAACTTTAAGCCGTGTACTAAACTTAAGCCAGAAATCATCAAATATAAGGTCCCTATTGTCAAAAACTTTGGTCATGAGCTATAAAATCCACCATTTTCTACAGAAGCGCACTGAGTTTAGACTGATACATAGTTGTTTTAGGAAAGCTGAGAACTTGATGAAGTCAGTTAGAGTATCTAACGATAGATGCCATACATAGTTCAACCTCTAATTGTACATGTAGACCTGCATGAACATTAATAAATGCCCAGAATCACATAACAAGCCATTCTGAGATTTGTATGTCACATAATAAAATTAACATGTAATTGAAATAATTGTATACTTCCCCATGTTGGACAAAAGAGTTATTCAAGGCATACTGAAAAATCAGGTAAGTATGGTAGTTCGCAGCACACACACTGCTGTTTCAGCAAGTGTGCGAGTGTCTGCACCCCTTGTTTCTTTATTCCACTATGTTTCTCTGCGGAACCGATGAGACAAAACAAGAAGGTCCAAATGCATGTCTGCTATGTTCACTATTTAGCAGTGCTAGTAAGGGTTGTGCAAAAGATTTAAATTACTACATAGAATGAGATTTTCAAATTAATAATGTATATTTACTTTGAGACAGCAGTATCTCGTCAAAGAGCCAAGAAAGCGGTATCCACAAGTCTAGAGCCACGTGGGACTCAAAGATTATCACCTTAGTCAACTCTCTTAACTTAAACTGACAAGCGTTGAGGATTGGGCAAAGGGAGGGATCTGACCAAACGTTCAGAGTCAATCAGCAGTCACCCAGGGAGTGAAGCCAGGTCCCTTTCGTCCAGTCCAAAATCCTTTCCGATCATTATATCATGATACCATGGCACCCTGGTCACTCACACAAAACACATGCTTCTGCATGTGTGATGCAGATAAAGAAAAACACTATATGAGGTTATACTTGCTTTGCATTACTAAGTTAGTTAATGGTTTATTCAGCCACTAGACTTAAAACCAACTGAATTTATGACTAACTGAATGAATAACATATATATATCATGATATATGTATATATATAAAACTGATGATAAAGATAATTTTAAAAACCTTTTTGTAATTTAGTATGGTCTAAAAGTTTATTACTATTTAGTAGCTACAATACATCACCATTTAAAAACTATGCCAGGGGGCTGGAGAGATGGCTCAGTGATTAAGGTGCTTGCCTTCAGAGCCTAAGGATGCAGGTTCAATTCCCCAGTACCCACATAAGCCAGATGCAGAAAGTAGCACATGCATCTGAAGTTCTTTTGCAGTGGCTGGAGGGTCTGGTACGCCCATACTCACTCTCTCTGTCCCTCTCTCTGAATCTCTGCTTGCAAATAAATAAATTAATAAAATATAAAAATGAAATGAAAAAAAAAAAACTATGCCAGGGGCTGGATGGCTAAGAGGTTAAGGCTGCAAAGCCTAACGACCCAAGTTCAATTCCCCAGTACCCATGTAAAGCAAGGTGCACAAGTGGCACATGCATCTAGAGTCTCTTTGCAGCGGCTAGAGGCCCTGGCACACCCATTCTCTTTGTTGGTCTGTATTCTCATTCTCTCTCTCTCTCCCTCCCTCCCTCCCTCTCTCTCTCTGCTTGCAAATAAATAAATAAAAATATTCTTTAAAAAAAAAACTATGCCAGATTAGCCAGCTGTGGTGGCGCCTGCTTGTAATCCCAGCACTCATTAGGCCAAAACAGGAAGATGGCAAGTTCAAGGCCAGCATGGGCTACATACAGAGACCATATCAAAAATGGGGGGAAAACTATATTAAGGGGGTTGTCTGGTGTTAGGGGCCAGTGCTCAGACTCCCATGTTTGGGCATTGTTTGGGAAGCAGATCCAGGGTGGTGATACAGAGAGGTGAGCAGAGGAAAGATGAGCCAAGGCAAGGGAATGAATGGTGCAGAGAGGTGGGCAAACACATACTTCATTCGAGGGTCAGTGAGCTAGCCAAGCTGGCTAAAGCTGAGGCTTCTGGGCACGGGAATGCTGGCTGACCAAGGAAGAAAGTTAATCTGGAAACTGGTTATGAAAGTTATGTATTTTCTCCCTTCTCTTTTCTAAATACCAAAACCCATATGAATTTTAAATAATATTCTTGTGCCTTCTCATCCTAAGGGAAAATAAAATCAAGATTTGTTAATGTTCTAAGAATAAAGGGAAAAGAGGATGCCTCTAACATGAGAAAAGACACATTGTCACACAAGTCTTCCCCACGTGCTCACATAAATCTAATCCAAAATAAGATGCCCAAGAAGTGAGAAATAATACTCTTGTAAATGATAGATCAGCTGCAGGTAACACACATTATCATGGGACTTGAGAAAAAGAAAAACACTGAATTTTCAGAAGGATGAGTAAGGACTTTGTGCTTCATAAGATCACAAAACCACTGTCTGAGATATTTATATATATATTTTTTTAATTTATTTGCAAGCAGGAAGAAACAGAAAAAGAATGGGTGCACCAGGGCCTCTAGCCACTACAAATGAACTCCAGACATATGCACCACTTTGTAGATCTGGCTTTACGTGGGCACTGGGGAATAGGACTCAGGTTGTTAGGTTTTTGCAGGTGAGCCTCTTAACCATTGAGTCATCTTGTCAGCCCCAAGATATTTATATTCTTAAGACTCTGTCTCCCTAAGCTGATGAATCGACCACATCCAGATGATCTAATACCAGACTAGTTCTAAGTTCTAGCATGGTTCATGGCTCATGCAGTTCTAGATGGTTTGCCCCTGTGGGCTTCTCTCTATGATGGGGCCACTGCTGTATGCTGTGGTAAAGGGGAAAAATCAAACTTACCCAAAATAACTTCTCTGAAGCTTCAGGGAGATGATGAAACAAGGCCTCACTAAAACACTGGACCAAGGAGAGTCCATGTTATAAATTGGCAATATTCCACACTTTTTTTTTAAACTGATGTGGTGGTTCAGACCTGTAATCTCAGCATTTCGAAGGTGGAGGTGAAGAAAAGATCTTGAAGCCAGCCTGGACTACAAAAGCAAAACTTGTCTCAAAATACACACACACACACACACACACACACACACACACACACACACACACACACACACAGAGGAAGGGGGAGGAGGAAGGAAGAAGGAAAAGAGGGAAGGTAGGAAGGAAGGAAAGAGGAAAGGAGGAAGTTAGTTTTTAATTGGCTGACTAGACCTACAAAGTTTATTTATTTATTTTTATTTTTTTGGTTTTTCAAGGTAGGGTCTTGCTCTAGCCCAGGCTGACCTGGAATTCACTATGTAGTCTCAGGGTGGCCTCGAACTCACAGTGATCCTCCTACCTCTACCTCTACTGAGTGTTGGGATTAAAGGCGTGCCCCATCACACCCAGTTATAAAAAAGGTTTTTTAAATCAAATAAATGTTAAAAATGGTAACTGAATTCCCAAGCTAAGACAAACAAATGACTCCTATTTTAGACAGTAACCGATGAAAAAAGTCCACGTCAACTCTGACAAGTTAATATAACCATGCTGCACAGGGTTTAAACCCCAGGCTCCTCTGTGCTCAGCAAGCCAAGCCATGGGATAAGCCTGCTTTTACTCCAGCTTCTTAGAGCTGAATTAAACATCCCCTCCCCCAGCAAGCATGGATGAATCATCCTGGTTTCCCTGGTTCTGGCCAGGCTCCCCTTGCCTTTGGCACCTTTGCCCCAATCTACCTGCTCAGCTGACGGTCTCCATCAGCTGTCAGTACCAGGTAAGGAACCTGTGGGCAAGCTGCCTCCCAAACCAGAGCTCACCTGCTCTTCCACCACTCAAAACAGGGGGGGGGGATGCTGAGGGAGGAGAGCACAGGGGGGCTTTTCTGACATCCCCAGGCCCCGACAAGGACTTCCTCTCATAGAACACATGTCACTCAAACCAGGATTCTGAGGGAGGAGAATGGTGGTGACTCCCCTAGACTTTGTAACCTGTGACCCAGTGACCTCCTTCCCTCACTGGAGCCCAGAACGGCTGCACATGGAAGTGTGTGTGTGTGTGTGTGTGTGTGTGTGTGTGTGTGTGTGTGTGTGTGTGTAATCAAAAACTATACATGTACTCTATGTAGTTACTTTTACAGCATAAATTTTGTCATCTTATAGAAGTCTCCCTATGTGCCACTTGTCCCTGGCTCGTCAACTGCCTCCCAAGTGAATAAGAACCCAGCTGGGCTGGCCTTTAATGCTCTAACTTCAACCATCAAGTAGACACAAAATTTTTCAGAAAACAAAAAGTGGGATATTATGTCTTTGAGGAAAGGAATAGCGCCAACCACCCCTAATCCACACAAATGTGCACCCACACCCCATGTAGGATGAATTTTTAAATCCCTGTGATCAGCCCAAGAGAGACCTGGCTTGACTATGGATACTTGACTAACTTTTTAAGGTGTGTCTATGCTCAGACAGAAACCTATAAAACATTTGTTAAGATTCTAACAAATCAATGTGCTGGGTAGAGAAGATAACATGAAGCATTTGTACAGTGGGGAATAGATTCAGATTTGTCTGTTCACAAGTTAGTTTAATTAAGATGCCGTGTGAGGGGGGGATACCAGTCCTCCTCATCTCAGCACACACTTATAAGACAAGCAAAGAATAACCAAGCACAACGGCATCAGCGCCCCCACTCGAGTATCACCGACGGGTATAAAGTCCCACCACGTCTAGGCTTTCTTCTATTGAAACCAATATTGCCTTTCTTGTTCTAAGTATCTAAACATACACAATAGGGAAGTCCATTTTTTAAAAAAAAAAATCTGTCTAAAAATACAGTTATTTCAAAGTTTCCTTGCTAGTGTATTTAGTGTGGATTTAATAAAAGTAGCATAGTGTTCACACATGAAGGACCATACCTTGTATTTGCTAGAAAAATGCTTCTGACAGGCCCAATTTCAATACTTTGCTTTGGATATATTTTATTAACTAGCGCTATTTGATATAAAGGCTCAAAATTATATTTCTCTAGAGACAGTTTGTCCTAGGAGAAGAATGTCTTAGATCACCAAATACCCTCTACAAATCCATACCTTTCTATAATGGCAGGGAAGAGCAGTTTATTTGCACTTTAGGGACTTAAGGGGAGAAACAGCTGAGGACCTAATGAAAGGGAGGAAGGCGCTGGGAACACTCAGAGCCAGGCTCATTCTCCAGGATGGATGTGTTCATTTGCATACTTTCATCACACTCGCCCCCATTTCTCAAGACCATCTCTGTCTCCCGCCCATTTTTATTTCCCTCTTTCCAAATATCTGACTCACCAACAAAAGTTCATCATCTAATAAACCTCCTTTTCTCCTTTCGGCCCCCTTAGCCAGATTTTCAGGAAGAAATATTCTTGGAATGAGAGCAGCATGGTCCACTCCATCAGAAGTGGAAGGGGTCCCAGGCATGTTCTGCCAGAAACCTGAACACAGGTCCTCCTGACACTCACTGCACAAGGGAAGGCCGAACTCAGCCACTGCGCCTCTCTGCCAGGTGAAAGGCACCTCTACGGGCACCAGGTAGCTCATTACAGAAGGCAAGGAAGCAGTGTCAGGTTGCGTAAATGGATATTCCAAGAGCATGTATGAATACCTTCCTGCTGACCCGCTGCTCAGAGGTTAACCTGAGTGTCTCTGCTCCTCTCGATGCTCACCGTTGGCTCACAACCTTAGTTATTTTCTATGCTCCTCAAAGCCTAGGAAGCTTTCACTGAGTGACCACACAAAGCCTATTCCATTCATGGCCTTTTTTACACAATCAGTAGGAAGGCATGGCCCACCACGGGAAGGAATGCTCTGTCTTTGCTCTCAAGTTTCTTTCTGAGGCTCAGGATATGAGAAAACTCCAGGACAGGAAGGGAAGAAGAGGCAAGACCCAGAACGCCTAGGTGTGGCACTGGTTCTGTAAGGAGCCTGGAGAAACTCAACAATGTCGAACTCCACAACTCTGCATACACAAAGTGCAATTACCTGCCAGGGAGCTTGTCTGATGTGGAGCTCTGCACAGTTGTGCAAGAGAAGCTCTGATGCAATACTCAAAGCGAGTGCACAGAGATGAAGGGCAGGTGCATCTTGCCTGGCTACTGCATGTATCAGTGTGAAGGAACAATGAAGAAAGACTTGAAGAAGAAACACTACTAAAGCTGACTTTTCACAATTTTCTATTGTGATGGCTTACCACTCGGGGCCAAATTTATGCTCCCCTAAAAAGTAAATACACGTTTTCTTTAAAAAGTCAATGAAGTTTCGATGTTAAAAATAAATAAATAACAACCAACATTTTTCACACGGGAGTGGTGGCTCACATCTATCATGCCAGCACTGGGAGGCTGAGGCCAGCAGATCACTAAAGTTCAAGGCCAGCCTGGTGACTATAGAAAATTCAGGACAGCCTGGGCTGCAGAGCGAGACCCTGTCTCAAGAAGCATCTTATACAAAAATAATTCCAGTAAGCATTCCGTCCATACCCACACCTCAAGTGTCACAATATATTCATGCTAAAGCTACTGTTTCAGTTGCCTTAACAACCATGACCAAAACAAACAAACAAAAAAACCCCAAAACCTACAAAACTGTCATCCTCCTCTGTTGGAATACAGTGCCATACTGTATCAGAACTAGAAACAATTTCAACCATATGATGATCATTTATAGAATCCTGTACACATTACTTTTAAGATTCAATGCTTAAATGTTTTAACACCAAAAGCAACCGCAAATTTAGAAATGTAAAGTTTGAAAAATTATGTTGCCATCGCTTCTGAGAAGAAAAGCTACTGACACACATCAACCTAAGGATGGTCTTGCCCAGCACACTGGACAGCGAAAGGAAAAGTTCACGGATTGAAGGAAGCTATTCGTGTATTTGCAGGCTTCTGGGACAACCTCTAGGGGCTGCTGCGGAAACCCCTTCCCAGAGGCTCATTCCTTCACCAGTGTGGTCTCCCCTCCGGACTGCACTGCAGTGCGCAAAGCCAAGATGGACTCAACCGATTCGCTGCTGGGAAGGCTTGGAAGCCACCGGTTCTCCAAGGAGCCAAATAATGCAAATTGACTTTTCAGTCCAAATGAGACCATAGCTGGGCGAGCTAAACAGAAGAAAATATTAGCAGGGTTTGCTCAAAGCAGCCAGGAAGCTGAAGTTGCATAGAGACAGCGACAAACGCTGCTTTCCGGTCTCCAGCCCTCTCCATAGGAACATAGTGAATGCTGAAGCCAGACTGGCGAGGAAGGCAGAACGCGAAATCCGGGCGCACAGCACAGGGTGGGGCGGTTCCCGTGATGGGCTCAGGGTGGCACAGGAGCTGATGGGAGATGTGGGGGGCGGGTCGTAGGTGGGGGTGCTCAGAGGAGAACCGTGCCAGGGGAGGGGGAGGGGGAGGGGAGGCCTTAACGTTCAGAGCCGATGAACCAGTGCACCACCGCGAGACCCCGCGCAGCTCCTGCGCGCATCCCTGGCACCCCAACAGCCGCAGGCAAGTGCGGGGCGCAGGGGGTGCTGCAGGGCCCGGCCCCGGGGACGGCGTCTCCAGCAGGCCCCGAGGACCAGGTGCGGATGGACAGGTCGGCGCCTTTACCTGCGATGGACCAGGTCCAGCGGTAGAACTCCACCGTGTCGTTAAGCGCCGTGGACATCACGTTCAGGACACTGCCCGGCTCTGCGTCCAGGAGCCCCATGGCTGCGCTCGGCGGGAGGACGGCAGGGAGGACGGCGGGAGGGGACCCTGCGAGGGGACCGGGCACCCGGGACCCTTCTTCTCACTGCGGCGGCGTCTCGTCCTCCTCCGGGCGCCGCGGCTGCGGGATGCGGGCCGAGCCGAGCGTCGTCAAGGCTCCGAGGACGAGGACGAGGAGGGACCGCCGAGCGCCCCGCGCTGCTCGTCTCTGCTGCCCGCCGCGCGCCGCCGCAGCTCCAATCTCCTCGCCCGCGTCACGTGGCCGCGCGGGGCGGAGCCGAGCCGGTGCCTCCTCCTCCTCCTCCCCGCCCGCGCCCGCGCCGGGGCCGCGGGGATGCTGCGGTCGCGAGTGGAGACGGGGGAGGGGGACGGTCCGCGCAGGCGCACAGCGCGCGCACCTGGCTCCCCGAGGGCCAGCCACCTTCCCACAGTGACCTCTTCCCCTCATCCCCACCCACCCATCCAGCCACACACCCATCCAGCCACCCACCCATCCACCCATCCATCTATCCATCCACCCACCCACCCATCCACTCACCCACCCATCCATCCATTCACCCACCCATTCATCCACCCATCCACTCACCCATCCATCCATCCATCCATCCATCCATCCATCTATCCATCCATACATCCACCCATCCATTCATCCACCCACCACCAGGATGCGTCCTGGGAAACCGGACCGGAAAGGATGGGTGGACAGTGGGCAAAGAGAAGTAGGTGGAGTGCTTTGGTCCTTACTTGTCACCGCCACTTTACTCTTACCTCCTTCACCTTTGGCACCGCTGGTCACCAAGGCAGGGAAGGTCACTGGTCTCACGCTGCTGCAGGGGAGAGTAGGATGTGATCAGCACACGCACACATTAGCATACAGTGAAAGCAACGTGATTGGGCCAAATTAGGCCATTGGTACTTCGGAGTAGAGGGAGACGTGAGAAGGGACTTAGGTTAATCAAGTCGGCCTGGACCACAGGTTAAGGGGAATCTCAAAGTACGGTCTAATAGAGAGAGCAGAGCACGGTGATTTTCTTTTAATTGATTGGTTCAAGTTGTGCACGGTGGCTCCAACTTTAATGCCAGTAGTGAGGAGGCTGAGGTAGGAGGATCGCTGTTAGTTGGAGGCCAGCATGGGCTAGGGTGAGACCCCACCTCAAAACAAACAAAAATTGTCAGTTAAGAAGGTGGGAGGCAAGGACAGGCATGGTGGTGCATGCCTTTAATCCCAGCACACAGGAGGCAGAGGTAGGAGGATGGCCATAAATTTGAGGTCACCCTGAGATTACATTCCAGGCCAGCCTGGGCTAGAGGGAAACCCTACCTCGAAAAGCAAAAACAAAGGAACAAAAGGTGGGAGCAAATAGGAAAGGCTATCCCATAATAAATAGCAAAAACATACTATATTCAATTTATAATTTGGTAGCTTCTCATATAAAAAAATCTTTTCAAGAAGTCCAATTACAGTTTAATCTGATTTTTATTTTACTGTTTCCTCTCTTGCTAAATTCAGGTGCTTATTATAAAGGCCACTGAATCAATTGTGTGGTTGCCTCAGACTTTTAACATGTTAAAATAATGTGAATGCTGAGTGTTAGGCCAGTACTATAAATAGTAAATAATAAATATTTATCATGACATTTATAACTCACACTTTTTCAGATCATTGTAAGTGTGATTTAAGTGACAAGAGCTTCAGGGAGAGAAGATAATGAAAAGTAGCTGATTTATTGTATAACTCAGCCAACCACAGTCTTCTTTAAGTGTTTTATTCTGAAATCAACAAATCAAGATATAGTTCATTAATTTGTCACTTTGTCAAGCTAAAGTCCCAACTCAATTTATGATTCTCCTTAAAGCGGGTGTGGTGGAGCACACCTATAATACCAGCTCTCAGGAGGCTGAGGTAGGAGTGCCATGAGTTTGAAGCCAGCCTGGACTATATATAGAGTGAGTTCCAGATCAGGTTTGGCTAGAGAGAACCTGACTCAAATAAAAAGTTCAGGGGCAGTTAAGGCACTTGCCTGCAAAGCCTGATGAGCCTGGTTCAATCCCCCAGTACCTATGCAGAATAGTTGGTCCTTCATTCATAAAACTGGTGAGAACTTCCAGATGGTGGAGTCTTGGATGTTTTAGGGAGAGCAGATTTTCACCCTCACTGCTTTCACTAGCACAAAACGGCATCATCTTTATGTGACACAATGAAGTTGTTGAAGTTGCTTCATTCTGACATTTCATTGATCGACCTTCTACCGTAGAGGCCAAGTACAGTTCCTTATTCACCAGGGGGCGCCAGTCACATGATGAAATCCAGACAAGACAGTTGTCTTCCTTACCTGGTTGCATAGTCTCTTTACTTACATGTATGAGCTATCCAGACATACAACAGGAATAGAGAATGTATCCACTCTGGAGCCCCGATATCTGGGCATGAGGATTACACAAATGTGTTACAAATCCCAATGATGGCTCAGTACTACTGCTGTGGTGTGAACACATCACACAGAGTTCATGTATTAATTAACTTAATCCCCAATACCGCAGGGCTGGGAGGTGAGTCCTGGTGGGCGGTGTGACATCACGTGGGCTCCACCCTCACCAATGGATTAATGGACGTTATAAAGCATCCTATGCTTTCACAGTACACACTCTTTCACCATCTGCTCTCCACCATGGGTTGAAACGGCAAGAAAGCCTTTGCCAGATATAGGTTCTCGGTGGACTTTCCAGCCTTAAGAAGTCTAAGAAATAAATCTCTATTCCCTATCAATTACTCGGTCTTTGGTATTCGATAGCAGCCCAAAACAGACTTGAGAGAGATGATACCCTCCGTTCTCCTCAAAAGAAGTAATTCAGCCAAAACACAGTTTAGGCAGAAGTTTTTTTGTTTCTTTTTTTTTTTTTTAAGCAAAGCCAAGCAAAAAGTACACTCCTCAGAAAGGTGGGAACGGGTTAACTCAGACGGGGTTGGGAGAACAGCCCTTTGGGGTCTGGACTGTGGAATTTTAAGAAAATTTTAGGGATTATCTATAAAGTGGATGGCATATTCATTGGGGGTAAGGTGACCCTTTTCCCCTTCCCCAAATCATGTTGGAATGGGTCTCCCTTTTAGGGTATTTCTTCCCATGATCCTCTTAAAGAAGCACACAATGCAGGGAAGAGGTGATAAAAACCACAATGTAATGATAATGTAATTACAATGATGTCAAGGTCTTTTAAAAAATATTTTATTTATTTATTTATTTATTTATTTATTTATTTATTTATTTATTTATTTGACTGGAGAGATGACTCAGTGGTTAAGGTGTTTGCCTCCAAAGCCTAAAGATCAGGGTTTGATTCCCCAGTACCCACATAAAGGCAGATGCCCAAAGGGCAACATGTATCTGTAGTTTGTTTGCAGTAGCTAGAGGCCCTAGTGTGCCCATTCTCTCTCTCTCTCCCTCTCTCTCTCTCTCCACCCTCCCTCCTTCCTTCCCTTCTTCCCTCCCTCCCCCCTCTCCTCACAAATAAGTAAATAAAATATAAAAAATGTTTATTTATGAGAGAGAATGAGCACTGCAAATAAACTCCAGATGCATACGCCACCTTGTACATCTGGCTTTATGTGGGTACTGAGGAACTGAACATGGGTCCCTAGGCTTTTCAGACAAGAGACTTAACCACTGAGCCATCTCTCCAGTACCTGAAGTCAAGGTCTTTGAGGATGCAGACCCTTCATTGGTGTATATGAATGGCAACTGGGAAAGTTCCCTGGTGTCTTAGTTTCTGCAGCTTCGAGAATACTGAACGGCAAGAGGGCATTGTGACCATCAGGAGATGCTCTACCAAGATGCAACTGTGCATTTCTTGATCCCCTCCCATCAACTCCCTATACAACCAAGAGTCCCCAATCCCAATGCACAGCTGCAGCTTTCCTGGGTTCCTCAGAACCACCTCACTGAATGGGGTCGGAGGAAACTTTGCAGCCCTAAATGATCAATCTGTAAGATTCCAGGAAAATGAATCAGATGCATGCAGTGGACTCCTGTTGATCGCTTGTTTTCCCACCATAAAAAGAGTCAAGGAGTGTGATGTACTGTGTGTGCACTGGAATCAAAGTAACGTAAATGGACATCACATGGAGGAAGTGGGGGGGTTACTGTTGAAATGTAAGTTTTCAGGTAAGCGAAAGGAGACTAGAGTGATCGATGTGGCATAATGCAACGTGCGGTAACTAGCTACACATGGTTATATAGAAATATATTTATAAACCGGGCATGGTGGCGCATGCCTTTAATCCCAGCACTCGGGAGGCAGAGGTAGGAGGATTGCCGTGAGTTCGAGGCCAGCCTGAGACTACAAAGTGAATTCCAGGTCAGCCTGGGCTAGAGCGAGACCCTACCTTGAAAAAAAAAAGAAATGTATTTATAAATGTCTCTCACTGAACCTGGAGCCATCATTTAGTCAGAATAACTAAGCTAACCAGGGAGCCCCAGTAAATATGTTTCTCATAGGAGTTGCCTTACAGGCCTTATAGTGGCCTTATATGACCATGACCAGTGTGGTAGTTTAAAGGGTGTCTCCCAAAAGATTCAAGAATTTATTCCAGCCCTAAGGTATTTCTGGGGTGGATCTGGAATTCCAGCTATACATGTGCAAAGAGAAGTCTGAGCTCAAGTCTGCCTGGAGTTCCTGCTGTTTGCCAGATTGAGTGTGCTTGCTTGCTTGCTTGAGGTGCTGGTGATGAGCTTCTCTCTGTGTTTAGACCTGTGAAAGGGGGCTAGCTTATTGCACCATTATGAAACTTCCCCTGGATCTGTAGCTTCAATAAATCCTTCCCTCCCATAAATTGTGCCTGGTTTGGAGATTCATCCCAGCAGCATGTGGCTGACTATGACAACCAGCTTTTTGTTTTGTTTTGTTTTGTTTTGTTTTGTTTTGTTTTGTTTTGTTTTGTTTTGAGGTAGGATCTCGCTCTAGTCCAGGCTGACCTGGAATTCACTATGTAGTCTCAGGGTGGCCTTGAACTCAAGGCAATCCTCCTACCTCTGCCTCCCAAGTGCTGGGATTAAAAGGCATGCACCACCACGCCCCGCCTGTCCTGAGAACTTCTGCCTTTACCCATCTTGAGACTCTCTCAGAGCAGAGTGGAAGGAGGAATAAAGGAATTCCACCTGAAAATCCACTTCAGAGCTTCTCCGTTCACAAAGGGTCAGAATCTTTAACACCTTTCTTGTGTCTCTCCACCTCCCACTAATCCCTTTCTTTCCAAATAGTTCTTCTATTTTTATGTCATTTTTTTTTTTTGCTTTCCTCCATCATCTAGGACAAAATGTCAATGGGCCCAGTACTGTGCAGATAATAGCAGCTACTTTATATGAGGAAGATAGTGTTTCAAAGCACTTATTCCCTCCCCTTTGGCTCTTACATTCTTTCCACCACCTCTTCCATGATATTCCCTGAGTCACAGAGTGTGTGATGGAAATGTCTCATTTAGTGCTGAGCACTCAACAGTCGCTTCTTAGCACTTTAATAGATATGAGTCATCCAGTAGTGACTGCCACCTGCATAAAGCTTCCCAGATAAGCATAAATATAAATATTTAGAGGCTAATTTGATGGACACAGCCTATCCACTTAGCCAAAGAATAGTATTAGCTTATCCATAGGGATGATGACCTTCCCAGCCATTGTCTCTTGACTAGGTTTTCAGTACCAGGCATGAATTCCCTTCCATGGAACAGGTCTCAAATCTAATCAGAGAACATTTGGTTACCACCATAACAGGTATGCCACTATTGCACTAGTTGAAGCATTCTGTCACACTTCGCTTGTTCTGTGTGTGACAGGGGTCCAACTCAGGTCCTCTTGGGCCCTCATGGCTGTGTACAAGATAGTACCTTCCAAGTTTCTTTTCATAGGCAATCATCACCAATGGTTATTTCTTACATATCTGAGGTAAATTTTAGAACATTATATGTGGCTGTTTAATATTAACAAAGAGATCTTAATGTTTTTAAAAATATTTTTAGTTTCCAGTGAAGAACTTATTTTAAGTACACGTATGGCAGTGACTGTTTTGGTGGTAAAAACACCACACTTTAAATTATAGTTAAATATCAACTATCTCATGAAGTGGATAAGGACTGCATTATCTTCATGGAGAGTAGTGACTTTCTTATGCCCACAAACACGTTAGGTCCAGAGATCAGCATAGAACTGAGGTCTCGCCTGATTCATGATTCAGGATGCTTTCCATTACAAGACAGTACCTTCCAAGTTTCTTTGCATAAAACTTTAACGCCTTTGCAGATAAAATGCTAAAAGAAAAATAGTGAGTTCTAGGTCAGCCTAGGCTAGAGTAAGACCCTACCTCAAAAAAAAAAAAAAAAAGAAAAAGAAAAAATATATTGTTTTCCTTTAGACCCAACCCTATTTAACATTGGCCAAAAACAAAGTAGTGAATGCATACCATTAGAAATATATAGCGACCAATTATTACACAATGTTGTGTTCCAACATTAATTCACATATCATTCCTTATTGGGAAATTGTTTAAATAATTACGGCCCAAAATATTACTAATAATAGGACTATTGTTGAATCTAATCGGTTTCAACAATGAAATTTTGTGAGTGTGCAGATTATTTATGCTATGCCAGAGAGACCTAACAACTTATAGACCTGATTTAGCTTCTCCATAGAGTGACCATCTCAGTAGAAAACGAAGCATATTTCCTTCACTTCCTTTTCACTCTGTCTTTGCGACTAGAGAAAACTTCATGACCATGTGAGCTTGCAAATAAAACAAAAAATATTTAAAGAATTCAATCTTTCATTTCAAAATTCAATTCATTACTGATTTTCTAGTGAAATAATGGGGAAAAAATTCAATAATTTATAGGTAATCTAGAAAACTCAGTGCCATATTTTTCTCTTTTGTCATTTGTCCACAACTTAATTGGTTATGTTGTAAAAAAACTTCACAAACTTCTGAATTAAAACATTATTACTGAAGCAAATTGGTTCGTATAAAGAATACAGATTATGAAAATTAACATAAATACATATTTAGTATGATAGGCTTTGCCTGAATTTTCCTAAGAATCTATATCTTTGCATGTTCTTTTCTGCTTCAGCTGGTGATATTTCCAGGTACCCATCATTCAAGATATAATGATTCTTTCATTCCTTAATTCGTTGGAGAGTTCCAGCAACATGGAGATTACATGTTAGTGGGCACAAGAGTTTTCATTGCAGTGCTCAGAAAGATGATCAAGTAAGATAACTTAGCTACTGATACGTACTGTAGAGGAAATAAATTAAGTGATGACAGAAGAGGAGTCATGAACTGAGAGAAGAGCTTGGAGCAGAATATTCAATCTAGGCAGAGGTAACACCCCATTGAAGACCCAAAGAAGGAAAGCTCAGTGTATTTGAGGAAACACCTTGGGGGAGATATCCTGTGAATAAGCCAAAGCCAACCCATGTATAGTCTGGGCAGTGATGGTAAGGATTTTATTCTAAAGATATTGGAAAATCAATGGCAGCATTTGGTTTGGGATTGACTTGATCTAACTGCCTTGGTAGAGAGAACAGTTTCATGCCAGGAGTCCAAGCAGAAGATATGTTACAGGGAAGTGGGAGTGGAGAGACATGACAGGAACTAAAGGTGTAGTTGTAGGGCTGAGTAATGCATCAGATGTTGGGAGAAGACAATGAGCCTCTTACTAGCTCATGCAGACGGACTGTGAGCATCTTCTGAACTTGACATTCAGCGATGAAATGCCCACTGGGTGTAGTCAGTCAGACAGAGAGTATTTACATCATACAATTTGGAAAATGCTGCAATTAAGGCCTCTGACCCTCTTCATCGCCAGGCCTAGTTAAATGTTTCTCTGCATGTCTATGGCAGTGAGAGAAAAGACAATCATCAATCAGTGATGGCACTTTGGACACAGATGTTTGCGTTGTCTGTGGAATCTTCCTTCTGTTGCTTCACGCTCACCACTTCTTTAAATTCTAACCCTTGAACACTTTTCCAACTTCTCTCTTTTCCTTAGTACCTGCTGCTACTGCTCACAACCTCATCACCACTGCAAATAGCTTTCTGGTTTCTCTGTCAGGATTATTGAACCCTCAAATTCACCTTTCAAACTTCAAAATCAAGAATAGTTTTTAAGGGTCTGGGGAAACGGTTCAGTGGGAAAGAGTGAGAAGCATTTTAGGCAACTCAGTATTATACAGTATATCGAGATGTTGAAAACCTTCCTCCAAACCAAGATAACATAAAAGAATTATCCAGATGTGGCTACCAAAAATGTGATTTAAGCCTGGTGTGGTGGTGCACGCCTTTGGTCCCAGCACTGGGGAGGCAGAGGTAGGAAGATCTCCATGAGTTCGAGGCCACCCTGAGACTTCGTAGTGAATTCCAGGTCAGCATACACTAGAGCGAGACCCTACCTCGAAAACCAATATATAAAATATGTGAGATATATAACAAAAATTTCCCAGAATTTCCCCAGGAAGTCATCCTCTCTACACCATGTTTTCTGCTCAATATCTTATCTCAACAACATAAACACACAATTCCTCCAACAAGGGATCCTAAAGGAGAACCCCAAGACATTGCACAGCCATCTTCTGGGTGTTTACACTGTGGATGAGTAAAAAGATAGAAGAGATGGCTGCAGAATTCCAATGGTCACTGGAATAACTTGTATCTTTTAGCTAAGTATTTGGCTACTTTGGAAAAACTAGATTGGCAACAATTAATGAAGCATGTGCATTCCAAATTATTGGCTTGCCATCCATGCCCACACATGCCAGCTCTTGGACCTGACCTTGACATTCATCCCATTCTTGGAATGCTCCTCTTGCCATGCGAAGCATCAGAACCAGCCCATCTCCTCTCATCTGCAGTCTTGAGAGGCCTGGCCCAGCTCAACTCGATCCAATGTCTCCCTCATACCTGTGCAAGCACCACCTTTCCTTGGGCTAGTGTTTCCTTTAACACACCAACAAACAAGTCAACAAACACACAAATCATTATCTGGTGCTCCGTTACGCATAGTGTGGCCTGAAATACCTAAATATATACTTTCCTGGCTAACCCCACTTAGGCACGTAGTAAATTCTCCTTCACACTTCTTGTCCTGTGTCTTTTAGAAGAGAAAGTTCCTGAATCCACAAAGGCCTGGGGTTGTTCCACTGCCAACACTGGCAGGATAGGTACTGCTTCAGAGGACTTGAGTGGTAGGAGATCCAGTTAAGAGAAAAGATAAACCAGCTCATCAAGTTCTTCCTCAGTCTCATTCCCTGCAGTGTGGAGCATCCATTTTCTTGCTTCTCTTGGTGTATCAAATTAGGATGCCAGAAGCCTCGCCAGTTCATGTGGTGTTTGCAGCAACTGCACACGGCAATAGAGAATACTTGTCCCAGTGGAGAATCTGCATTGCTGTCCAACAAGGCAGCCTTGACCGTATGTGACTCCTGAGCACCTGAAAGGTAATGGGTCCAACTGAGAAGTGCTCAGAGTGTTAAGTTTTATTAAAATTTGAAGACCCATAGGGGACAAAGAGGAGGGAAACCTCTCACAAGATGTACTCATACAATGTATATACTCAATATACTTATTAATAATAAAGATATTACAAAACTCATTACTTCTGGTGCAGTTCATACCCCCTAGCCTATGGATAGATCTAGTATGTGCACCAAGGAAGGACCCCAGTGGGTAGGAGACAGAGAGGAGGGAAACGGGGACACATTCACAAGATTTGCTCATACAATGCATATACTTATTCATAATAAAGATATTAAATAAATAAATAAATTTGAAGACTCAGCATGAAAAAGAATGTGAAAGACTTTATTATTTTGTATTGATCATATATTTATGTGTGTGTGAGCGAGAGAGTGAGAGACTTCTGGAATGTTTCTTTTTAGTTTGTCTAATATGAGTAAGCCTTTCACATAAAAAATGAGGGGCTGGAGATATATCTCAGCGGTTATGGCACTTGCCTGTAACCAGAGTTTGATTCCTCAGCACCCACAGCCAGATGCACCTAGTGGCACATGTATCTGGAGTTCGTTTGCAGTGGCAGGAAGCCCTGGTGCTCCCATTCTCTCTCTCTCCCTCCCTCCCTCTCTCTCTCTCTCTCTTAAATAAATAAATAAAAATAAAAATAAATGAAAAGTTGGGTATATAGTTTACACTATGTTTTTATTAAAAACACTGACACAAGCATATACTAAAATGTGATAGTTGTAAGGACTGAGAATATAGCTTGGTGGTAATGTGTTTGCCTTGTATGCACACTGGCCCTGAATTCCTAGTACTGCCAAATAAATATATATATATATATATATATATATATATATATATATATATATATATATATATATATATATATATATATATATATATATATATATATATATATATATACTATATATATAGTATATATGCAAATATACATGTACATATTTGATATTCAACATTGAGGATAGTTTAGTGATAATCATTATAGTTTAATCTAAAGATTTAAATTTTTGAAAAGTGATTTTAAAATTTTATCTTATTTAAATAACTTTAATTACAGTTTTTATGTTCATTAATTTGAGCCTGGATTATAATTTTAATAGGTCATTTTAAAAAACTCCTGCACAATATTGGCCCATCAACATGTGATCATGGATGATGGAGAAAGACAGAAAAAAATGAAAAAGTAGAAGAAGGACTAGTTGGAAAGAAGAAGAGATTTAACGGAAATGGAAAGGGATGGGGAACAAAAGAAGTAATGGAACGAGATGATGATCATAGTACATTATGTGCATATATGAAAATTATAAATAGAAAGGTTTCTAAAAAGAGAATGCAGGGATGCCCGGAGTGGTGGTGCACACCTTTAATCCCAGCACTTGGGAGGCTGAGGTAGTAGGATTGACAGTTTGAGGTCACCCTGAGACTACATAATGAATTCCAGGTCAGCCTGGGCTAGAGCAAGACTCTACCTTGAAAAACCAGAAGAAAAAAAAGAAAGAATATAGGGGCTGGAGAAAGGGCTGAGTGGTTAAAAGCACTTGCTTGCAAACCTTGAAGGCCTAGGTTTGATTCCCCAGTACCACATAAAGCCAAATGCACAAAGCATTGCATGTGTCTGGAGTTCTTTTACAATGGCAGGAAGCCCTGGCATGCTCTCTCTCTGTCTCTGTCTCTCTCTGTCTCTCCCTCTGTGTCTCAAATAAATAAATAAATAAATAAATAAGTAAATATTTTGAAAAGAATGTAATAGTCAGAGCATGGCTTTGGAATGATGCCTTCTGGACATGCTTTGACCATTACATCCATGATCTTACTGTAATTATGAATAGCTGCACAATATCACTAATGAAGGAGGAGGGCAAAAAAGAAGAAAACTTGGGAAGCACTTGTGCCCTGAAGCTCACAAATATTAGAGGTCTGCATTTTCTGATCATAAAATGGACTCAGAGTTACCAAAGTTAAACAGGATAGATATTCTTTATGAAACAACTTCGTATCTGAAGCTTCCATGACTTCTGGGGATTGATCCTTCAGTGGTGACATTTTATTGCCTTCTAAGGTCTGTATGAATGTCTAGCTTACGCCATCTGGGTGGAAAGGGATGAATCTAGGAAGAGAAAATCTGACAATGGATTGCACATGTCTCTCTACTCCTGCTCTTTCCAGGGTGAATCAAGTGGTCTGACTGAAAGTTGCTGAGGCAGATTTAACACCAGGGCAAAGCTTCTGCAAGGTGTGCAATCTAATGCCTGTGGTGTCAACTGCTGGTAGAAACTGGGTCAAAGGGTGGGGTAGGCAGGAGGGATGCTCTCCTATGGGAGCACCTGCCAACTCAACCCTGATGGAGAACCCACAGGAGAGTGCCAAGCCGAGGTCTTTACTAGACTGACTCATAGATCATTTGAACAGTGCTTGAAAGTGAACCACCGTGAAACCCATCCTCCTTGGTGAAGTGCTGTTCATCCTGCCTATCTGTGAGCTTCACTTGCATCTGGGCATGAATGGCTATTTTCAGTGACAGGTTCTGTAAAATTTTCAATGATCTTTCTACCAGAAATAAAAATGGACTGAGGAGTTTCTATCTCGGTATTTCTCAGTTATGGAACCCAAGGCAAGTCATTAAACTAGTCTCAACTTTAATTTCCTAACTGAAAAAATGATGACAGAAATTGCACTGCCTGTCTTATAAGTTAGCATGAGGATCAAATGAGACCTACAGCACTTTGACCACTGCACTTTGCAGATACAAAATCGTGTCATCCTGTGCTACGTACGTCCTTCAGGAAGATAGGGCTGGTTGTTACTCTTGGAGTATTGTTTCATGTGATTATTCGATGCAACTACACAGGAAGCATATTTCTTTTTCAAATGACAACAGTTCAGAATTTCTAATGACCAAAATCAAATATCAAAATGTCAAAACTTGCCAGGCGTGGTGGCACACGCCTTTAATCCCAGCACTCGGGAGGCAGAGGTAGGAGGATTGCCATGAGTTTGAGGCCACCCTGAGACTATAGTGAATTCTAGGTCAGCCTGGACTAGAGCGAGACCCTGCCTGGAAAAAAACAACTCAAAACTATTAAAGTGTTATTTCAAATAAACTAAAAAAAAAAGAAACCTTCTCTTTTGATTTTTAAAACGTGTTATTCCAAATAAACTTTTAAAAATCTTCATTTCCCTTTTGATTTTTGAAAATCAGGTAATTTCTTTTCAGCCCACACATCCTGTGCTCTTCCACAGTGTTGGTGGAGAAGGTGTCTCGTGGGCTTTCTCATCCTGGCTGATTTGAGAAAAAAGGTACCCTGGTTGCCCACTTCTCCACCCTAGAGGAGTCTGTGGGTTCTGACAGGAACCAGGTTGCAGGATCCTCCCTGAACAACCTGGCCCTATCAGATAAAGAGGGAGGGAGCCTCTGACAGGTACCTCAGTCAAAGTCCTGCTCGGTGTCTGTGGCGCAAGAAGAACTCTAATCAAACCCTGTTGTGCAAGACGCTGAATGTAGGTGGCTTCTGCCCTCCACCCTAAAGGAATGCCTTGCCGCATCTGTGTGCTCAGGACAAAAATAAATCCTCACAAAGCATGGAAATGAAAGAAACCCAGCAATATTAAAAAGTTAGGATGTTGCTCCCATTACTAAAAGATGCATTTTCATTATTTAAAGAGGAAACTCCAGGTCACTACGTAGTAGAAGAAAATGATGCATTTTTAATAGATAACGAAGGAAAGGATTTGTGGCTTTCAGAATTCCTACAGCAAGTTAATTCAGGCTCCTTGCAGAAGACACAATGTAAAGATAATTCTCTCTGGGGACAGTCTTTAATGGCAAGGGTGTGGATGTGTGGCCTCATGTGACTTCAGGGCTTGTCACTGATGAGCTCATGTGAAGATTTTCATGTGCCTCGGGAGAGCACAGACAGGGCTAGAGCTTTCACAGGCTCAGGCCTGCCTGAGCACGTCTGCGGAGGCCTTCACACTGGCCTGTTTTCCTGAGACCCAAGCTCGAGCTTTGCTTCCTGGCCTCCTGATTGGGCAAATGGACACTTTAGGTAAATTGTGAGATACCCTAATAGAAGTCTAACTGGACTGGAGAAAGGCTCTGGAGTCACCCTAAGGATGGAGGAGGAAGTAACAAGCTTCTCCATCACACACCTTTAAGCATTAGAGGAGAAAACAGATTTGAGGAGAGTTTTGTAGCTGGTACACACATCCATTTCCAGCCCAGGTTTATAGATTATTTGTGTCTGGGTTCTAGGCAAAGTGAGGACCATAAGTGATAACTTGTAGATATCAAGGTGCATGCACAGGTTTATAGACACGGTGTTGTCAACCCTCCAAATTGAAAGTTACAAAGGGAAGAAAGGCTTTAAATGGAAAACCTGAGACCATGTCAATTTAACAGTGTACCAAACTAGGAAAACTATCTGGAACAAGACACCATCGCAGACCAAAAATGGTTCAGAATGTCCCACCATGCTAGAGACAAGGCAGCAGCAAACAGAAACCACCTGACTGGCTGCAGTTAGCATTTCCTTCCTATTGGCATCGTCTCATGGACCAGTCGTAACCTGTGATTGGCAGGAGTTAAATTAGCTGAGACAGTAAGAAACTAAGAAAGTTAGTTTGCACATTAAGTCAGGCTTCAGTTCACTTTGTATGCAAAACTTTTAGCATCCAAGTATGGAGACAGATTTAGGCCAAACTTATTTCAGCTTAACAACAGTAACTGCCCATTTGCTGTGAACTTCTCAGGTATATATGGAGAGTGGAGTAGCTGCAGAGAATGAGGAATGGGAGCTCAGAAAACAGCGGTGACCTTGAAGGAGAAGGTAGTGAAGGTAATGCAGCAGGAGCAGTAGGAAACCCAACCTGGTTCTTGATCACAAGTGAGAAACACCTGGAGACTCCCATACATGTTGAGAGAGAGCATCTTGGCGACAAAGAGCCAGCCTTATACAGATAGGGAAAAAACCCTCTGAAATCTGGGTCGTCCTCCTGTGACCCTGAATGAAAGCAGGCTGGAGCCACTAGATACTTGCATCTCCCCAGTGTTTTCCTGGTACCCTAAGAACAGATGCAGGCTCACAACCCCGCATATGAAGGATGCTGTTACATTAACTACTGTGTGGTCAAAAAGGTCGGGTCTGCTTGGTTTTTTCCAATGTCCTTAGCTTGTTATTACTAGTTTTTGCTTTTATTTGCGTTCAATACATATCCATGTGTATGTATAAAGTAATGAGCAAAACAGACCTTGGCAAAGTTCTTATCGAACTCATAGCTTGGTGTACAACACAGACAAAAACGTTTGTTCAACAACATATGTTAGCTCTCTACCCTGCACTATATCATTCCGTAGTTTGGGCACAACAATGAATAAGTAACCCAAGATATCACTATCAAACAGCATATGTAGAAGGAGAAACAGTCATAAACGTATATAAATAAATGAAGAAGATAATGACAGAGAGTGATCAAAACTATGAAGGGAATAAATATAGGGATATGATGAAGAATTGGAAAGAAATTGGGGGTGGGTTCCATAGGTAAGGTAGCTGCACAAGACCTCATTCAAAAAATTACGTTTGAACAGATGGAGGTTTGTGGATGAGTATTTTAGGCAGAAATAGCAAGAAAGTGAAGGGCCTTCAGGCAGGAAAATTTTCACAGTGCTCAAGTAACTGAGAGAAGACCCATGAGGCAGGATTCAGTGGAAAACGAGAGAGGAAAGAGATGGGTTTAAACTTGAAAGAATTAAAAAGGACCAAGTGGGGCCAGGGATATAGATTAGTGGTCTTGTTTGGGATGCATGAGTCAACAGATTCAAGCCTCAGTACAGGCTTGAACCATTTCTGCTATTTATAAGGCACAGATAATGCAGGGGTTTGGAGATAGGGCTTCCCATCTAAGTTACTGGGGAGGCTATGCATTGTTCCAAGAAGGAGCTGAAAATGCCTAGCATATGATGGGCCCTTCACTTCCCACTATGTGACCCTGCTGTGTATCCTATTCTCTGAGAACTTCAAACAGGTTTCTTTGATCTGGGACATCTCTGCAGATCCCAGGTGGATTTAATCTCCTTCTCTCTGCTGGAGGACTTCCTTACCAAGACTGTATGTTTGGCTACTGCCTCTCCCACGAGGTTCACAGAGGTCAGATTTCTGTTGGCCTGTATCCCACAGCTTAGAGCTTGCTTCTAATACATACTTCATATACACATAACCTGTATTGTAACGGAGTCTCAGTAATAGTGCTCCAACAGGGAAATGGCAGAGCTATCCCACAGACCCAATAGGATTCAAGGAACAGCAATTTAAGCAGTAGGAAAGAATTGTTCTACTAGGAAGGAACTGAACATTCCTGTACATGAACAGTTGTGGAAAAACTCTGGGGAATCTTGGAACTGTTGGGGGAAAAAATTAAATGTGTGTGAGCAGGTAAAAGAGAATGCACCACAAACAGGCCAAATTAGGGAACACTATTTTTTCTTGAAAATATCTCTTGAGCATTTTGGGAATGTTTAGGATTACGCAATGGGCTTATTTCACCAATCACAAAACAGATGCATATTTACACATATGTGGTGTGTTGGTTACTTTTCTTTTTTAAAAAAATATTTTATTTATTTATTTTCAAGCAGAGAGAGAGAGAGAGAGAGAGAGAGAGAGAGAGAGAGAGAGAGAGAGAGAAAGCACCAGGGCCACCACCTTGTGGGTCTGGCATATGCGGGTACTGGGGAATTGAACCCTGGGCCTTAGGCACTGAAAGCAAGTGCCTTAACCGCTGAGCCATCTCCAGCCCGGTTACTTTTCTTTGTGTTGCAACAAAATACCTGACAAAAGGAGCCTAAGGAAGGAAGGTTTATTGGACTCACAGTTCCAGGGTATAGTTCATCATGGTGGGGAAGTTATGGTGGCATGAACTTGGGGTAGCTGCTCACACTGATCAACAATCAGGAAGCAGACAGTCGCTGTCTTGTTTTCATTAAGTCTGGGACCCCAGCCCACAGAATGCTGCCACCCATATTCAGGATGAGTCTTCACACCTCAGGGAACCTAATCTAGAAACTCCATCACATATACACCCAGAGGTTTGTGTTTCAGGTGATCCTAGGTCCTGTCAAAATGACAAAATTAACCATCGCATATGGTAGGTAATACAGTCACATATGTAGTTTGAATATAGATATGACTCTATTAGTACATGATTTATGGATCCTACATGCATAGATAATCTAATACCTAATCTAAGCGTCTATGTCCCCTATTCACACTTTGAAACCCAGTCACCAAACTGATGGTGTGTGGAAGTCAAGCCTCTGGGAAGTGATGAAGCCATGAGGGGTTAGTGCCCAAATGGAAGAGACGCTGAAGATCTTCCTTGTCCCTTTCGCCACATGAAGGAGCAGAGAGAGGTCATCATCGGTGCACCAAGAGGTCCTCACCAGACACAAAACCTACTGATATCTTACTCCTGGAATCTCTAAAACTGTAATCATATATTTCTGCTCTTTATAAGCCACAATATTATTGTAGCAGCCTAAGTGGACAAAGATTATTTTTGTGGTGATAGAAATTATTTTCAAAAACTTACACTTTATATGCCATTGCATATAAAAATCTGAGTAGCTTTTGCTTTATTTAAAAACAAAGATATCCTCATTAAATCTCATGACAGCAGTTTTAATTTTTCATTCTTTTTAAAATATTTTATTTATTTGCAAGGAGAGAGAGAGAGAATTCCATTTGCAAATGGAATTCCAGAAAAATGTGCCTCATCATGCATCTGGCTTTACATGGGTACTGGGGAATTGAACCAGGGTCATTAGGCTTTGCAGGTAAGCATTTGAACTCCTGAGCCATCTCTCCAGCCTCTGTTTTTTAATTCTTATAATTGTATTTCATTCCCCTTGGAGTGAATGGCTGAGCAATCTATAAATAGGATCTAGTTAAGTCAAGTGTCCCCATCCCTCCATCCAACATTTCTTCAGCATTCATTCTGCATGAGACACAATGGAGACATCAAGATGAATGAAACATGGTTCTCACCCATCAATAAGCTCAGGCGACAAGAGGAGAAATAGTCAAGAACAACAATGCAGTCATATAGGCATGAAAAATTATAGTAGCCCCTCTCCTCCAAGAATTGGATTGAGAGAGTGTTTATTTGATTGAGCTGTAACTTAAAACAAAATGAGAAGCATTCTCAGAAAAACAAAACTTCAATTTCTAATCTAAATGATAGCAATTTTGCTCCTATTTTAGTGAGCAGAAAATAAAACTATAAAATGAATAAAGCTAGTAGGTCCTCGTTGTAACAAGGCAAAGCCACAGAACAACTCAGAAAGTAGACTGCCTCCCTCATGCCCCACTTGCAGCACCTAAGAGCAGTGCCCTAAAGGCCCTGCCTCTATAGCCTAAGCTTTGCTTGATGAACCCACCGCAGTCCTCCAGCCTCTGTCTCTTGAGTGCTTGGATTGTAAGTGTGAACCACTGCATCTGGTTTAAAATACAAATTTTACGTATGTACATTTACATACATATAAAATATCCTCCAACTATGCTGTTTTCTTTGGTCTGAAATATTATTTGATACCAATAGAGTTCCTTTGAATAAAGTAAGAGTAACATTGCCTGATATTTATGGAGGTACATTAATCAAAAAAGCCAATACTGGGCTAGGGAGATAGCTCAACAGTTAAAGGTCGTTGCTTGCAAAGCCCGACAGCTTGGGTTTGATCCCCCAGTACCCACATAAGTCAGATGCACAAAGTGGCCCATGCAGCTGCAGTTAGTTTGCATGATGTGGCTATACACGCAGACACACACAGACACACACAGAGAGATGCAGATACACACACACACACACACACACACACACACACACACACACACACGCTCTCTCTCCTCTGTAAATCTCTGCTTGTAAATAAATAAAATAGTTTTAAAAAGTCAGGAATGGAATGTGGGGACTGAAAATGTCATTAAAATCAAAAGCAAGAGCTATTTTGTACTGCTTTATTCTTTTTAAATTTTTATACTTTTATCTAGAATATAATTTTTTAAAAATTTTATTTCATTTTTATATTCATTGTGACAACTTCATATATATCCCACATTATCTTCTCTCATTCCCTCCAACTAAACACCTTTTTCTTCTCACTAGTCTTTTTTCTTTTGTTTCTTGTGTGTGTGTGTGTGTGTGTGTGTGTGTGTGTGTGTGTGTGACTTAGGGTTATGTGTCTGAGCACTGGGTGGGGGCTTATTAACTGAACATGGACAACTTACCAGTGGCTATACCAGGGCATGTCTCCCTATCCCCCAACCATAAACTAAATAACTCCTCTGGTAGGGGTGGGGCCTTATGAGCCCCTCCCCCACATACGATGGGCTGTTGACAAGTTCCATCTTAGGCAAGAAACCACAGCTGCTGTGAGTTCAGGAGTGTAGCAGACGTATTGTGTCCTGAAGACCACATTCCCCAGCATTCCTCCCCATCCTCTGACTTTTACCTTCTCTGTCTTCCCTCTTCCATGAACCTTGGAAGGGTGATGTAGGTGTCCAATTTATTGCTGAGCAAACAGTAGTCACTTATTCTCAGCAATTAAAAAATTTTTTTATTGATAGCTTCCATAATTATAGACCATAAACTATTGTGATTCCCTCCTCACCCTCCCGCATCTTTTCTCTCTCTCAATTAATCTCTGTTTTGTTTTGATGTCATCATCTTTTCCTCCCATTATGTGTAGGTATTATCAGGCATTTCAAAGTCATGAATATCAAGGCCATTTTATGTCTGAAGTTTGTGTTGTAAGCAGTCCTACCCTTCCTTTGGCTCTTACAATCTTTCTGCCACCTCTTCTGCAATAGACCCTGAGCCTCAGGAAGAGTGATAGAGATGTCCCAGTGCTGAACACTCCACTATCAATTCTTCTTAGCACCATGGTGTCTTTTGAGTTATCCCAGTGGTCGCTGCCATCTGAAAAAGAGAAACTTCTCTAGACAAGAGTGAGAGGAGCATTATTAGATGGGTATGATCATTTTTTAAAGTGCTTATAAGACAATTTGTTGGGCTTAATATATTTATTCAGACAACAGCAGCCATTACTCCCCTAGGGCTCATGACCTCCCCCACCATAGGCTTCCAGGCATGCATTTCCTCCCGTGGAGCGGGCTTCCAGTCCAATTAGAGAGCAAATGATTTTCACAACAATAGACGTGCCACTATTGCCCCAGTTGGCGCATTTGTCCTGGCTGGCTAGTCTTAAAGCTTGCAAGGTCCACTGCTGTGCACCACTGTTGATGACTTCTCTCTCTCATAAGGTTGCCTATATCCATAGCTTTTTCCAGCTTTCTGTCAGCTGGTTAACAGGGAGGATGTTTCCAGCTCAGCTCCAGCTTGATTTCTCCGTGACCTGCAGCCCAAGCACATGTGGTCTTCAGCAATATATTCTCAGCAATTTGATCAGATACGCTTCTGCATTCACTGCTTCCCACCACAAAGAGAATCTTCTCTGACCATAGCAGAAAACAGCACTAATAAGCCGAAATATTTCAAAGGCAGTTTGATAACCTCTCCATGTAGCCTAATGATAGTACAGAATACTAACAGGATCCTTCCCACCCCCAGTTCACATGCCAGGGCCTATGACCTTCCCAGGCACACACGTTTTTGGCCAGGCTTAAGGTACCAGGCATGAATTCCCTCCTGTGGAGTATGCCTCCAATCCAATCAGAAGTGGGTGTTACCTCCATAACAGTCATGCCAGTATTGTAGCAGTGGGCTCATCTTGGGTCACTTGTGCATACAGGGTCCAGACTGGGGAAAACTGTTGACTTTTCTTTCCCAGCACCCTACTGGTGCTATGCATGGCACCTTCCAGTGGCCCTATGAAAACCAGCTGGAAGAAAGCTTGCAGCTCCATTCGAGCTTGATTCTCTGTGTCTGGCAATAATAGTGTTGCAACCTCATCATCAGCAATAGGTTTTTACCACCTAGTTTTGAAGGGTAACCTGCAGCAATAACAATCAATGACCTTTCTTTTTTTTTAAATATTTTATTTATTCATTTTCAAGCAGAGATGAGAGAGAGAGAGAGAGAGAGAGAGAGAGAGAGAGAGAGACAGAGAGAGACAGAGAGAAAACACCAGGGCTACCACTTTGTGGGTCTGGCTTATGTGGGTCCTGGGGAATTGAACCCGGGGCCTTAGGCACTGGAGGCAAGTGCTGTAACCGCTGAGCCATCTCTCCAGCCAATCGATGGATGACCTTTCTGATCAACTGCTCACAAGGCATATCTCACACTTGGCACTGGGGTTTTTGTTCGATAACTTATGTATCTACTCATGTAGGGTACCTTCATTCAACGTTTGAGGGAGGGAGTGACGCAGGGTCATTCTAGCCTTATCTGACCTGAAACTCAGTTCAATGGTCTTTGAACTCCTGGCAAACTGCCTACCTCAGCCTCTCTAGTGCTAGAATTGTAAGTAAAAACCACCACATCTGGCTCAAGCCTTTTTATTTTTAATTATGTTTTAATTAGCTTGCAGAGTAATAAGTTTCCAAATGGCTTTTTCATACACCTTGAGCTTTGAGTCACCTTACCTCCTTCCCCATCTCCCTGTCCCCATTCCCCTTTAAATCTTTCATCCATCTTACAACCCTCCACTTTTATTGTGCTTTCTACTACCCCTTCCCCCAGCTTAAAAACCTCTTCCCACCTCTAACCTATGGCCCCTTTCCTGCATCCTGGCCTCTATAGACACTCAAACTTTCACTAAGGTCTGTGTATGAGAAAGAACATGCAATGTTTGGCTTTCCAGGTCTGGATTACTTCATACTGTATAATATTTTCCCAGTTCCATCCATTTTCTTGTAAATGTCAGTTTCATTTTTATCCCCTAGTCAGTGGTTGAAGGACAGTAAGGCTTCTTCCATTCCAGCTAAGGTGGACAGAGCAGTAATGAATATGGAAGTGCAAGTATATAGAATTCTCTTGGGAAACCCCAGGAGTGCTAGAGATGCGTCATACATTATTGGGCTGGCAGCTCTTCCTCTGCAGAGGTTGGAGCATTGTTTGGAATTTGCTTGTCCTTCTGGGAGTCTCCCAGTTCCTAGATGGGGGGGCACCAAAGGTAGTCTTAGGGATGGGCCACCAAGGGCTTCTTCTGTAATACCTCAAGTGAGGCAGGTCCAGTGGAAATGCCCTGGAAGCAGTCATTACAACTGGCCTGCTAGCTTCCCTGGTGAGGGCAATAGCAGACATAATGGCAGCCCTGCGTCTGTTCTTGAAAGTTCACGGCCGGGGGAGGGAGGATATGGGAAGAGCAGCTGGCCAAGTGACACAATAGTCCTGGTCCTTTTCTTTCCCTAACTATAAACAGCCAGTCGCGTAGATGTAGCTCTAAGCCAACACCTTACCAGGAAGACCTTGCACTCTTCCTGATAATGGTTGAATACCTTCTTGGTACATTTTAATATTCTGCAGGACATCTTCACAGCATATATGCAGATAATAAATCTTATGTAGTGGTAGAGATCTTGTTTAGCATACACACAGCTCTGGATTTGATACCCAACATTGCAAACCAATTTCTTAAAATCATAATAAATGCTATTTACCTTCTAAACACTAGACTGATTCATTCTTCATAAATACATTTTGCTATAGAATAAATTATGTCTGCCCAAAAGACGACTCATGATGTGATTATATGTGCAAACAAGGCCTATAAAGAGGTAACTAAGATTTGATGGCATCATCAGGGCGGGGTCTAAAACCATCGGATTAGAATCCTTCTGAAGAGAGAAAGAGGTATCGGAGACATTTTCCCTCTGCTCTCTCTCAGGAGAACAACAAACAGCAAGAACAAAACCCCTTGTGAGGACACATCTGCAAACCAAGGGAAGACACTTTCTGGAAGCCAACCCTATGGCACCTGCTCTTGTGTTTCCAGTCTCTAGACTGACAGAAATGAGTATTTGTTGTTCAAGCCACTACTCATCCTGTGGTGTTCTGGGGTGACTAGCCCAAACCTCTGTCTAAGGGTACTATTTCCATGACTGCTTGGTTCATATGAAATTTATCATCATATTAAGTATAAAAACCAAGGGTCTCCATCTTACCGCTTATCCGAACACAGGATGGAAGAGCATTTACTATGCTGTTTTCCTTTTCTCTTCCGTGTTTTACTTTCAGTTCTCCTCTCTAGATAAATGACCTGGGGTCAGGATGATGCCACATAATTAATCCTTATTCCAATGACAAGGCAGAGTGTTCCAATTAAGTCTCATTTCACCACTTGGTAGTTTTGGGCCAAAACATTTGGGTAGTTACCGGCTCTGAGCTGTCTAGGCCTGTCTCAATAGATTGCATATTGAACCCATTACCATGGGATAAGTCAAAAGCTATTCCTTCTGCGTGTGGTGGCACACGCCTTTAATCTCAGCACTTGGGAGGCAGAGGTAGGAGGATCCCAGACCTTTGCACCTGTAGTCCAAGCTTCTAGAGGGTTGAGGAGGAGGATTGCTTCAACACAGAAGCTTGATACCAGCCTGGGCACATAGAGAGACTCACCCATTGCAAAACAAAAACAATAAACAATAAAACAAAAGCAATAACAACATCCACAAGTTCTCCAAATATATTGAGTTTCTGGTAGGTAGTGTGGGGAGTTGAGACTTTTTTCTAGGAATGCTTTGATAACGTACAGTTACTCTTACAGTTGGATTTAAATCTACCGTTTTTATAATTTTGCTATTTTTCCTATCCATTTTTCCTCTTCCATTTTTTACTAATTGCATGATTCTCATTATTTATTTATTATGTTTTTTCAAGGTAGAGTCTCACTTTAGCCCAGGCTGACTTGGAATTCACTGTATAATCTCAGGATAGCCTCAAACTCATGGCAATCCTCGACCTCTGCCTCTCAAGTGCTGGGATTAAAGGCGTGCACCACTATGCTAGTTCATATTCTCATTTATTTATTTACAAGCAGGGAGAGGGAGAGAGAGAGAGACAAAGAGAAAGAGAGAAAGCACACCAGGGCATCCGGTCCTCTAGCCGCTGCAAACACTCCAGATGCATGTGTCATTTTATGCATCTGGCTTTATGTGGGTACTGGGGAATCGAACCTGGGTCATTAGCCTTTGCAAAAAGTGCCTTAATTGATGAGCCATCTCTCTGGCCCCCATTTTCTCTCTCTTTTTTTTTTTTTGTTCACCTAGTAACTATAACTTTTTTTTAGTCATTATTTTAACGTTTTTAGTAACACTATATAATGTGACTCAATGCAATTCATAATTTTCTAATAGCTAGATTTTAAAAAGTTGAAAGCAAATAGATGTTGATGTTTTTTGTTTAAACTAATATGCCCAAATTATATCAATGTAGTAGGTATAAAATACTACTAAGAAATTTTCAGTATTTTAAATCTATGCCTTTGAAATCTGGTATATGATGCAGACCTTTAGAATGTTCATGTTAGCTAGTGACCTTCAAGTATTTAAGAACTACATGAGGTTAGAGGCACTGATGGGCACTGGAGAGTTATACATCTTTTATTTTATTTTTGATATTTTCCAGGTAGGGTCTTAATCTAGCCCAGGCTGACCTGGAATTCACTATGTAGTCTCAGGCTGGCCTGGAACTCACAGCCATCGATCCTCAATTCTCCTACCTCTGCCTCCTGAGTGCTGGGAATACCACGTCACCCTGGAGAGAGAGACAATGCCAGGGCCTCCAGCTGCTACAAACAAACTCCAGTTGCATCTGCCGCTTTGTGCAGCTGGCTTTACGTGGGTACTGAGGAATGGAACTTGGGTGGTCAGGCTTTGACTTAATCACTGAGCCATCTCTCCAGCCCTAGAATAAATCTTTAACTTAGTAATATTATGTGATACCTGTAATAGAAAAAACTCTCAAATGTGATACTTATGTTTTTCTCCCCACCCCCAGCACCCAGCACTAGGTGACCATACATTATTATTGATGCTCTATTTTTTAAAAAGTCTTTAAAATAAGATATATATTTATAACTTCATATTTATCATTTCCAACATTTTTTGTAGGTTCAGAATAATTCTCCCTGAAGAACTTTCTTAAATATGTCTTGTGTTACAGTTCTATTGGTAATAAATTCTTTCAGTTTTTGTATGTCTGATGACATCTTTTTTTCCTCCTTCAAAATGAATAATATTTTGCTGGATATGGAATGTTAAATTAATACTTTTTTCTTTACTTTCAGTATTTTAAAACCTTTATTTTAAAGATGTGGTTTTATCTTTGGCTGTCATTCTTAAATTTGTTTATCTACATGTATTCTTTATTCTCTGGTTGTTTTCAAAATTTTCCTCTTTACTGCTGCTAGAGTTTTTTGTTGTTGTTGTTTAGGTAGTTTGTTTGTTTTTGTGTTCTTTCCGAGGTAGTGTCTCACTCTTGCCCAGGTTGACCTTGAATTCATTTTGTAGCTCAGGCTGGCCTTGAACTCATGGCAACCCTCCATATCTCAGCTTCCAAAGTGCTAGGATTAAAGGTGTAAAACCATCACGCCTGGCTCCTTATTGCTAGTTTTAAGCAGTTTACTTATGTTCCTCAATAGTTTCATAAACTTTTGTGCTTGGGATATGTTGCACTTCTTCAATGTATTGGTTTATAGTTTTCATCATGCTTGAACCGGCCAGTTTTTCTTCACTTTTTTTTTTTCCAGTTTTACCTTCTCTTCCTTTGAAAACTCCAATTTCATGTACATTAGACAATTTAAGTCACTTCACAATCAAAGCTTTGTTCATTATTTTTTCTGTTGTTTTGTATATTTTTATTGGTATATTTTCAAGTTTACTAGCTTTTTTCCTGAATAAGATACGATTAATATTATTTGATGTAATTTCTCTTGTGTATATTGTATTTTTTGTTTCTAGATATTTTGGGTCTTCTCACATAGTACAAATCGCTCCTTAACATATTTGTACTTTAATTTCTGGAATGCATTAAAGATAGTAAAAACTACTGCTTTAGTGTCCTTGTCAACCAATTATGTCAACTTAGCCATTTCTGGGTCTGGTTTAATTTGTCCCTTTTACCTATTTAGAGTTATATTTAACTGTCTTGAAATTGTAATTTCTTTTTTCAATTACATGCCAGACATTCTAAATTTTACCATTGCCTTGTCTTGTATTGCTGTATTTTTGAGCTGTGTTCTGGGGCCTACAGACAAATCGACCAGTGAAAGCTTTAGTCTAATTTTGCACTACAGTAAGCCCTCTGTGTTTCTGGGTTTCATATCCATGGATTCAACAATTTTGGATTGAAAACACTTAATTTCAGCTGTTAGTGAAAAAAGTTTTCTTTTCATTAATCCTTAAGTAATCTGCTATGACACCAATTATACTACCTCTCTATCGAGTTAGCTGTCAGAAGTAACCTAGAGGTGATTAAAAACCTACAGGAGGTGGTACCCAGGTTAACATCAGGGCAGGATGCGGCGACGGGTCTCCCGCTGGCAGAGGAGGAGAGGGTGGGATGGGGTCAGCGTTTCACACACACAGCATCCGTCAAGGTCGCAGATGAAGGGAACCAAGCCACCTGGGCGCTTTTCTCCTAGGGATGGATGGCTGACCTGGGCCAGCCTCAGAGGTGGGTTCAAGCAGGGAAACCAGGACGGGCGACACCGTCTTCCCGAAGACCGCGTCCCGTGAAGGTCACCGAAGGTCGCCCCGGGGACGCTTTCCCGTGGGAGGCCGGGCTGCCCTCGAGGGGCGCGGGCGCAGGTCGGGGATCCGCGGGGAGGAGGAGCCCGCCGCCCCGCCCCGCCTCCCGCGCTGAAACTGACCCGGCGGAAAATGCCACGTGGGCGTGCCCGGGGCGGGGCCAGTGCCGGATGCAGGGGGCGGGACGGGCGGCGCGCAAGAGCCAATCCCAACGCGCGCCGTCACGTGACTGCTGGTAACCAATGGGAGGCCGCGGCGGCTGCGGCGGGGAGATTCAAACGCGCCTTGGAGCGGGGTTGGGAGCGGAGGCCAGTGTCGCCCGCACCGAGGGACGGCGGGGCCGGCGTGCGGCTCCTGAGTCGGTGAGGGGCAGCGGGGCGGAGCCCACGGCGGCCGGGGGAGCGGAGGGGAGGCCGTGCGTCCGTCCGTCTGTCTGTCCCGCGGCGCCGCCGCCGGCCTGGGGGTGGGGCCCGGCGGAAGACCGTGGCAGGAAGTGACCCCGCCAACCACCCGACTTCAGAGTTGGGGGACCCCCTGGCGCCCGGTTTGGGTTGACCTGGAGCGACCGCGGTGATTTTGGGGGTCACCGAGGTGGATCTGGCCGGACCGCAGACCCTTAGACGCCCAGGGACGAGGCGCTAACCCACGGGGACTTGTCATTGGTTGATGTCTGTAGTTCTGCTCTCATGTGACCAAAGAATAGGAAAGAAACACCCCCATTTTCTTTTTAAAACCATGAAATCTGTACATGGAGATCCAGAGAAAATAGTTCTGGAAAAGAGCAAAATGAAGGTATTTGGTGAATGGGAGAAAAGTGAAGTTTTTTCCTAGAGGCCGATAGCAGCCGGGCATAGTGGCACATGCTTGTAAATCCATCACTTGGGAGGCACAGACGTGAGGATCAGGAGTTCAAGGCCAGCCTTAGCTACACTGACACTCTCTCAAACAAACAAAAGGCGAAGATAAAGCAGCCCGGGGACCAGTCTTAGTGTTGTGCAGTGTCTTCCAGAGTTAGGTTAGGAAGGAGAGGTAGATTGCATGCTGGGCACTTTACATTCCATTTCAGTAACAGCTGCGTTTCTGTATGTTCACACAGCTAATGTTTTATCTTCTGGGCTCTAAAAGACTAATTGCAACGTAGAAATGGAGGCTGAAGATTTAAGTGGCAGAGAATTGACGATCGACTCCATCATGAACAAAGTGAGAGATATTAAAAATAAGATTAAAAAAGAAGACCTTACTGATGAGCTGAGCTTGACCAAAATCTCTGCTGACACCACAGGTAAGCTTTTCTTCTTCTCTCTCTCTTTTTTTTTTAATGTATATTGAATTTTCTCTAAGAAAAAGGAATGAGATATCAACCACTGTTTGGTAACTTATTAGTCATTTTGATTATCCATTAAAGTGCACTTCTTATTTTAACCTTTTTGTCTGAAAAATGTTATGAAATTTTCTGCTTTTTTAAAAAAATATATTTTATTTATTTACTTAAGAGAGAGTGAGAGAAAGAGGCAGACAGAGAGAGAAAGAATGGGCGCACCAGGGCCTCCAGCCATTGCAAACGAACTACAGACACATGTATGTAGGTACTGGGGAATTGATCTTTGGCCCTCTGTTTTGCAGTCAAACACCTTAACCACGAAGCCATCTCTCTAGCCCTACTTTCTTAATAAAACATCATCTGGTTGTGGTGGCTCTTACCTGTAATTCCAGCACTTGGGAGGTTGAGGCAGGAAGATCTTAAGTTTGTATTAAGTGTGGGTAACAGTAACACCCTGTCTCAAAAAGCCAAACAAACAAAACAAAAAGATATTATGTATTAGTGTGCTTAGAGGTCATTTGGTTCACCTTTCCTGTCCTGTCGTCCCTAGATATACAGGGTTTGTTTGTTCTATTTTGTTTTCTGCTAAGAACTGAGAAATGCTCGACAGTCTTAATAAAGTTGTGTATGCTTGACACTATAGATCTGATTTGAGGGATCTTCCTACTATTTGCATGACCCTATTTTAACTTTCCTTTCTCCCTCTGTTCCAGCCAATGGTTTCCCTGATGCCTTGTGTACTAGACCATCCCATACTCTAGTAACCTGTGCCTGGATCTCTTTTCCTAAATATCTGCTTACTTTTCACCTTCCTCAGCTCTTTGTAAATATCGCAGTGTGGTTTTCTCTAACTTACCTGGCTACTTTCCTACCTTTGTTCCTTACATCATTTGTCTCTGTAGTCATAATTATTTTAAATGTAACTTACTCGTGTATTTTGTCATTGGCTTTTTTTCCTTCACTAGAATGTGGTTTCTTTCCATGAATGATGACTGAGTGAAAATCCCCAAAGTTTAACGCATTCGTTTTGTGAAAAGTATTCACTCAAAAGCTTAATTCTTATATTTTAAATCATTGAGATCTTTTGAATGGCTAGCATTTGGATATTTGCAGGATAAAGACAGATGTTCTTAAACTTGGGTTGTGACTCATCAACTACAGGTGGAGGTCAGGAAAGATTTTTCCAGTAGTTTCTGAATGCTGAACCAACAATTACTTCATAATCCAATGTCTATGAATCAAAGTTTTTTTCTGTCAGAGCTTTCCCATGCTCCATTGCTTCGCTTCCCTGCAGCCTTGCTTCTTTACCTCCAGTGGACACAGTTTGCACTGTGCATGCTGTCACACCGCACAGCAACAGCAAATGCTGCCAGAAATGCTGGTTCACATGCCAAATTATTTTACATTATGAATTGCAGCATTACTACTTTACATACAAAGTTCTCTGCGCTTTAGAAACATAAGTTTAATGACAAAAAAACCCAATATTTTCCTACCATCATTCTGCAGCATGTATCAAATTAGTATGTCTTTGGATTGGATTGTGTTCGAATGTTCGATTTTAAAAATTGCTGTGTAAGTTACTGACTTGAAATTTGTAAGAAACAACAAAAAAAAATAGTTTAGTAAAATTTCATTTGGGATTAAGACAGAATTCCCAACAATTTCTGAAATAGTTACAAACCTACTTTTGCTATTTTGTACTACGCATTTATGTGAAGCATCGTTCTCAGCATTGATGATTATAAAATCAAAATACCAATTGACTGCAAAACATGGAAGATGCTCTATGTCCTTCAGTGTTTGATAAGATTTAATTCTTCATGCAAAATAAACATGCCCATTTCATTAGTATGCAGATTTGCTTTTGTCTTTAATAGTAAGATTATATGTATCAAAGAATTTTAAAATAAATTTCTTTATTTCTTATCAGTAAATACTCGATTCATATGCTAATTCTATAGGCCTGTATACCTATTTTGCAAGCCTATGTATCTGAGGTTTGCATAAAATCTCTCAGGTAAAAAGAGGGTGCCAGTGAGGCAAGCTGAAGAAATCATGCTCTGTGATCAGTAGGGGAAGAATCTGCTACCAGAGGCTTGAGGAATAATCTTCAAGGTCACAGGTGGCAAAATGTGTTTTTCAGACATTTCACAAAATCTGTTAGCAGAGCAATAGACTGTAAAACAGCAACTAAGTTAGGATTGACAGAATGAATATGAAAAGGCAAAGTTAGGAGTGTGTGCTGTTTGGGTAGAAAACAGAAGTGGCCATTTTGTTTGCAAAAGTAAAGATTTAGCTGGGCACTCGGGAGGCAGAGGTAGGAGGATCTCCGTGAGTTCAAGGCCACCCTGAGACTACATAGTGAATTCCAGGTCAGCCTGGGCTAAAGCGAGACCCTACCTCGAAAAACCAAAAAAAACAAAAACAAAAAAAAAGTAAAGATTTAGAAAAAGAAGAGTAAAGATTTAGACTTTGCTGATTATAATTGAAGCTTACTATAAGAATGATGGCATCTCTGGGAAGCCTGGCTTTATTTAATTTTAGTGATCATTAAAATATCCTAAATAGAGCCAGGCGTGGTGGCATAAGCTTTTAATCCCATCATTCAGGAGGCAGAGGTAGGGAGGTAGGAGGATCACCATGAGTTTGAGGCCACCCTGAGAGCATGTAGTGAATTCCAGGTCAGCTTGGGATAGAGCGAGTCCCTACCTCGAAAAACCGAAAGAAAAATAATTCTAGAGAGAATATTGACATTTGATATTTATATTAAAACAACCATTACAAGAAGCAATCAGTGGGTTACAGGGTGTGATTTCTATCTTATGTTTCTTGCCTCTGCAGCTGCAGCTGCTATAGGTTGGGATTCTGAGGGAACACTGATGGCCATAATAAATCCTATTTTGTTCTGATGGAATAGGTTGGTGACATCTCGAAATTAGCATGGTTTTACAAGTTTCAAGTATATGGAACAATGTTGAATGAGTTAGGAGGATGTAAAGAAAGTCACACTAGACTAGAGCAATAACTTTGGAGTTTTAATAAATGATTGGTGAACAATTTTCCAACACAAATTGTTATAGTTTTAGATAATATTGCAATGAAGCTTATGTACATTGATATTAGAAATTCTTATGAAGAGAAAATGCAATTTGATGTTTGTCTATTTCTTTGTTATAATATTTTTTTCTTTCCTTATTCAGATAACTCAGGAAATGTTAACCAAATTATGATGATGGCGAACAACCCAGAGGACTGGTTGAATTTCTTGCAGAAGCTAGAGAAAAACAGTTTCCCCCTAAATGATGCCCTTTTAAATAAACTGATTGGCCGTTATAGTCAAGCCATTGAAGCGCTTCCTCCTGACAAATATGGCCAAAATGAGAGTTTTGCTCGAATTCAAGTGAGATTTGCTGAATTAAAAGCGTAAGCACTTGCATTCTAACTGAACTATATTATGTAATATGTAACTATATTATATCAGAAGAGGAAAGCATGTCAAATGAACGTTTTTATCAAATACTTTTGTTTTTAATTATCAAGGCACTAATGTAAAACTTTTTCACACACACACACACACACACACACATATATATATATATATCCCCTCAAAAGTTACATATATTAGATTTTGCCTAAAAAGATGTACAAATGTAAATAGCATTTGATTTTATATATAGAAAAAAAAGTATTCCATGCCTTGGGAAATATAAAAATTATCAAATTTCGGTATTTGTCTCTTTTAATTTTCTTTTGATATGACTCTGATCTTTTATCACAGTATTCAAGAGCCTGATGATGCACGCGACTACTTTCAAATGGCCAAAGCCAACTGCAAGAAGTTTGCTTTCGTGCATGTATCTTTTGCACAGTTTGAACTGTCTCAAGGTAATCTAACCATGTCGAATTCACATTTTAAGTGAAAGAGTACCTTATTGTTACATTTTATTAAACCCTTATTTGAAGTGAAAATTTCAGGCAATAAAGTAGTCAAGTCATCTAATGAGAACATGGAGAGGGAGGGAGTGCTACATACCATAAGTATGGAGAATATTTTTTATACTGGCTTTTATATTTATAATGAGTAATCTGGAAATTAGCCTAAGTATTATGTTTATACTTTTTGATTCAGGAAACATCTAAAGGAAAGTAGCTTTTGCACTAATTGTAGAATGAAAAAATAAGACAAGTTATAACTTAAACTCTTAAGCTACGGTTTTATAGTACTGAAGAATTTTTAGAATCTAGGTGTGACATTTAAGTGGTAGTTCTCCCTTTTTAAATATAGCACACAAAAGCATTAGTTTATGCTTCTGTGTTCAACATAGCTAGGCCTTTAGTACCATGCTATCTGTCCTCCTCGGGTATTTTTAGCCTGACTCTTCCTTAATCTTTCCTTTTTCTCATTTTCTGGGGGGATTTTGGTTATACTCTCCGTCTACCCCTGACCAACCAAGTCTTCCTGTTTGTGTGTACTTCAACAGTGGTCCTATGTATCAACCAGCAAAACATCACCATTACCAGCAGTGTCTGATAGTGCCTGAGGTAGTTGTTCACTGAAGACAGTTCCCCGGGTTGAGGAAAAGTACTGTGAAACTCAGACCCCTAAACTTTCACCTGTACAGGTGATTCCTGAGTGCTATGATCTAGATCTTACTGAGGACTGTCAAATGACTTTTAAAACATGGGTCATTTGCAGCCTAGGGGAAAAAAAGAGTTTCCTCTTCCTTGCTTGATAGATTGAATCAGGCCTTTTAATATTTCTTTCCATTCTATTTTAAGAAATCTTGAGCTGTTATAACCTTTCAGCAAACTATAAATCTTACATCTTCAGAGCAAATAAACTGAGTTGTCTGTAAACATAAAACTCTAAGTCATGGTGATGTGGTGACAGCCTCTCAGTCCAGATTCTAATTATTTTGATGTCAGGGAATATACAGCACAGACTGGTGTGGATGTGCATTTTTGTAGAGGTGGAGGACATTCCATAGTTTTTATCAGACTCTCAAAGGGATGAATGACCAGAATTAATAAGCTCCAATCTTTCTTCATGTGTACTGAGACACTTATTTATGGAAAATTTTACTACTGTTCTCAGTAAGTATGTAGATTCAACTACTATCAAATTTGTAAATTGTCAGAAACTACAGGTCATCTATTAATCATCTTTTTCTCTAAGTGCATGCCTATTTAGTCCATGGGTCCCTTACATGTTGGTATAATTCTGTGTGATACATGATGCAGACACGCTGTAGACAAATCTCATGCTGGGGATGAAGTTTGTATTTGGAAGAAAATTTGGTAATCTATGTAGTCAGAAAGATAATACTCACTATCTGTTATTTTGTATGTGGGGGGTAGCATAGATAAGTGTAATAGCAGATGGTTAGTCTTTATCACTTTATTAATAATACTTTTGATAGAAGACTCCTTTTAGAAAGAGTTGCCATTCTTTCCTTGTTGACTAAATGTTACTGTGAATATGTCTTATAGGAAACAGTTGCTCTTAGGATGACCAACATAGTTTAGCTATTTCTAAATGCTGTCATAGCCATTACCTTCTCTGTTGTGCTGGTTTGTTAAACTTCTGTTTTTTCTGAAAGTGGACTAGTGATAAACTAATACCCTACTACATCAACTCCATATTACATACTGAAACTTTCAATAAGAATTGTTATAGAAAAGTCGATACTATGCATAAGAAGTGAGAAATTGCTTCTTTGCCTACGCAAGGATATGTGTAAATCTTCTAAATGTTTTCCTAGTTCCTTGTAAATAAAGAATAACTGGGGATGGTGAGTGAAGAGGGCTACAGAAGGTAACAGTAGCTTTTCCCCTCTGTTAGGTAATGTCAAGAAAAGCAAGCAGCTTCTTTATAAAGCTGTAGAAATTGGCGCAGTACCAATAGAGATGCTGGAAATTGCCATCTGTAACTTAAACCTCCAGAAGAAGCAGCTGCTTTCCGAGGAGGACAAGAAAAATTTTTCAGGTAACTTATGGTATGCGTACATTGTTCGGCAGTGCTGCAAATAAGGATTCTAGAGAAAAATGTCATTTAGGTAAAATACTCAAAATCTAAGGAAAGCTGGCAGATGGTTGAAAAGAGGGAAGACTTGCAAGTAAAAAAAAATTTTCACTACCTTGTTTAGATCTAATTAATCCTTTTTGAAATTTTCATTGGTCACATATTAAAACAATGGCTTCTGGCTTTTATCTCAGGGAGACAGAATTCAAAGAGGTATTTAGAAAGAATTATCTTAATAACATCTTGTTTGCATAACCTTATTTATTATAAATTAACTTTTAAATGTTTTTTATTTGTAAGATTACTCTTCTTGTAAACTCCTATGTTCTTATAGGTTTAAAAATGGTTTTGAACTTTTACAGCATCTGCAATTCTAGCAGCCCAGGAATCCTTGCCCAGTTCACTTGGACATTTACAGAACAGGAACATGAGTGGTGACTCCAGGGGACAGGCTACTAAGGCCAGGGTTTTGTATGGGTAAGAAAACCAATTTAGGTCATTACATGCTCATCATGTATCTATCTACTTAGATATTTTCATGCAAATGTAGTGACAGTGTTTAGTAATAAGGTCGATATATATTATATAAATATCTTATATAATTATATAATATTCTTTGAAAAATTGGGGATATTTTCTTTCTGTTTAGAGAGAATTTGCCTCCACAAGATGCAGAAATAAGCCATCGAAATTCCATAAAACTAAGCAACAAAACTAAGCGGGTAAGTTACTTTCAACCTGCTTATGAAGACTATGGTGAGGAGTAGTTTGCATATCCCATTGAGACTTTTAATGTTTCTAATCATTTCCAGTCATGCCCCTTTGGAAGAGTCCCAGTTAACCTTCTCGATAGCCCAGAGTGTCACGTGAAGACAGATGGTTCCACTCTGCCAAATTTTGCAAAAAGGTATGAGTTTTAGCTTTTTTAATCTATGTCAAAATACTAAAGACAAGCCGGGTGTGGTGCCGCACGCCTTTAATCCCAGCACTCGGGAGGCAGAGGTAGGAGGCTCGCCATGAGTTCAAGGCCACCCTGAGACTACATAGTGAATTCCAGGTCAGCCTGGGCTAGAGCGAGACCCTACCTCGAAAAACCAAAAAAAAAAAACTAAAGACAGAATATCTTTTTCCTGAGTAATAATAATTATGTTTAAGTTTTTACTTTTCTTTGCCATACTAGGGGTTGAAGCTAGGACTTTGCATCTGGGCAAGCGCTCTAATCAGTGAGCTACACCCACAGCTGTCGTCTTCCTTTACTTCTGAGGCAAGATCTCACTGATTTACCTAGGCTGGCCTTGGACCTGCCATCCTCCTGCCTCCTGGGATTCCAGTGTGTGCCGCAAGCTTGGCATGATTAAATTTTTCTTTCAAAAAAGGAATTAATTAATTTTTCTATTAGAGGTTACTGAGCTGTTTGTGTTTGTGGTAGTGCATGCCTTTAATCCCAGCACTCCAGGAGGCAGAGGTAGGAGGATCATCATGAGTTCAAGGCCAGCCTGGACTAGAGCAAGACCCTAACTTGAAAAACCAAAAAAAAAAAAAAAAGTTACTGAGTTTATTTGGTTTTGTTTTTTATGAGACAAGGTCTCAATATGTAGCCCAGGATGGCCAGAGACTTATGATCCTCCTGCCTCAACCTTTTTAATTGTTGGAATTACAGATGTATGCCACCATGCCTGGCCAAAGTTACTGAGTTTCTAAATGAATAGTGAAAATGACCTTTTCCAATTTTTCACTTGTCAAAAATCCTCATTAAAGAAACTGGTAAAAAAAAAAATTCAAAAGTACGTTAGCAAACTATTAAGTCAACATAAAGTCTAAACAGGTATGAACATACATGGAGTCTAAGGTCCTGATGGTTGAGCATTTCTTGCCTCTGGTAGCTTCTGGAGGAATCCTTTTCCTAGTACATTTGAGAGTCTTGTAGCAGCGATGGAAAGTGGACTGGTAACAGACATCAGTTACTGCTGGTGAAAAATAACTAATAGTGGAAAAGATAATGAATTTATTTGTTTCAGAGTTAAGGGCTTCAAAAAGTAGAGTAGAGGTTGGGGTTATAGCTCTGGCAGAATACATACAAAATATGTTCACAAACATTGGTCTAGTCACTAGCACGAGAGAGAGAGGGGGGAAGGGAGAGAGAGAGAGAGAAAGAAGTTAGCTGCTAGGTGAGGTGATATATACCTACAGCTACTGGTGTGGTTAAGCCAGCAAGATCTCTTGGGTCCAGGGGCTTGGGGCCTGCCTGGGCAACATAGCAATGGCCCATGGCTTTAAAAAATTGTGTGTGTGTGTGTGTGTGTGTGTGTGTGTGTGTTTCTATAGCTAATATGGCTAATATATTTCCTTTCTCAATTTGGGTGTTTAAGGAATGAGAATATGCCAGGTATAGTGGTACATGCCTGCACCCCATACTTGGCAGAAGGACTCTTGAGTTCCAGGGCAGCCTGGAGTCTATCAAAACTGCCTCAAAAAACAAACAAACAAATAAGAAACTCTGCCTCAAAAAAAAAAAAAGACAAGAAGTAGAAATATTCTAGCTTAGCCAAAGGAGAAAGAATTACTTACTGTTTTTAGTTATCTTCATTAAGTCCCATTATATTTAGGCCTTTAATAAGTATTGATAATTATTTATGAAGATATATTGTTACATTTAAGCTCCATATTCTTTTTGTTGTTGTTGTTGGTTTGAATTTCTGGTTTTTTGAGGTAGGGTCTTTCTGTAGCCCAATCTGACTTGGAATTCACTATATAGTCTCAGGGTGGTCTCGAACTCACAGCAGTCCTCCTACTTCAGCCTCTGGAGTGCTGGGGTTAAATGGGTGCATCACCACGCCCAGCTTCCATATTTTTATTATCATTTCATCTTGTTCCTCCATTTCAAATGCCTAGTTAAGCATAAAGGAGACTTTCTCCTACCCCACCCCCCCAAAAAAATTGAAAATTAAACAAAAAAATAGTCTCCTACCCAATCTTCAGACACATTGTTGTACCTGTTATAACAGACTGTGCTAGAGATGGAGGCCCACAAAACAGATTGTTCCATGATTCTTACCCTTAATCTGTATAATCTGAAATGTAGTTCCACCTGCATACTTTTTCTTTCCCACATTCTTATCTGAACTCCAACTGTAACTCATTAGGTAATGAAGACATTAGTAATCACTTATCTCTCTATCACTTTGGTCAATGCCCAGAACCTATTTTTTTTAGCGTAGTCGACTTTGTATTAGAATCATGTTGATTTTTTAAAAATTATTGTGTGTGCATCCCCATGCAAGTGCATGTGGGTGTGCATGTGCCACTGTGCATATGTGTCGTCTGAGGATGACCTTGAGTGTTTGTCTTCACCTTTCATGCTGTTTGAGGCAGGGTCTTTCTTGCTGTTTTGCTGCTACATGTGTGCAAGTCTAGCTAGCCCATAAGCTCTGTGTTCTCCTGGCTCTGTCTCCCATTGCCATAGGCACAGTGGGATTACAGAAACATGCACCACTTTGTATCCAACTTTACGTGGGTGCTGGGGAAATCAAATTGGGCTACCAATTTTGCAAGCAAGTGCCTTTGACCACTGCACCATCTCTCCTGCCTCCTCAAATCATGTTGCTTTTAAAGAGAAGTTTCCAATTCAAAGTATATGTGTTTCTATGTGTATATCTATGCATGCACAGATATGCACTAAAAAAATCAACTTTAAAACAAAATGATTAAGGAAACAAACTTAACTACTAAAATCATTTTGTTTCATGTGTAACAGACAGATATCTGGATCAGAGTGTCGAGAGCTGATTGCGCCTGGATCCAAACCAAGTGGAAATGATTTCTATGAATTGAGGGGTTTAAAGGTATTTGCATTTTAAATCTTTCTGCAGCTTCCTCTAGGGAAAGGACTTAGCATTGATATATCACCAACAGTGTTGGTGAAAGCAGTAGAGATATGAGACCACCCCTGGGAGGTGGTACAGAAGTTTTAGACTGTTTTCTCCAAAGGCAAGATTTGAAAGCAAATACCAACCATTTCTTGCACGCTTGAGGCAGCTTTTGTTCTGCATGTATTTAAGTGGATTAGTGTCCTGGGTTTGGGAACAGCCATGCAAGCTGTTATCCTTGGGTTTTGTTTCTTGGTGTGTTTAATCATTGGATTCTGGTAAGGCGTCTTTGACAACATCCAGAATATTGAGGTAGGGGTGAGCACATAGTATCAACCCAATCTTCTGATATGGCAGAGCAACTTTGTGTTAACAACTACACCGGAATTGTTTTAGTTCCCAATGAACTATGACTTTTAGGGCTTCTACTCTTAGTATGCTTCACTTAATACTGCTGGCATTAGAGGCATGACTTTTACACTTCATAGCTTTGTGATCTCCCTCATTCTCTTGATCTGTGCTTTAAGATGCTTTCTCTAATTGTGGAGAATAGGGCTTAGCCACACCAAAAGATTATACTGAGTGTTGAATAACTACTGTGTAAAAGTTTTTTCAGATACTAACTTTTACAAATGCTGTTATTTTTGGTAATAAAATTTAATCTGAACGGGGATTTAACTCAGCGGTAGACCACTTGGGCACCATGTGCCAGGCTTTGGATTCAGTCTCCAGCACTACACAACAACCAAAAACCCAAAGAGTACAATCATGTAAAAAAATCCTTAAATTTTGTCTTGTTATTGGGCCTATTATGTATTGGATTTTAACTTTCTAACACTGTCCTCTCTAAGTGACATACATGATAGCAATGGAATAATAGGGTCATTAGAGGCAGACTCACCACATAGTTATTATGACCCTTCATCTTTTATTCAGCTAATGTTTTTCTGGGAGTTTGTGAGCATGCTTGTATGTATAAGAGAGAATTTTAAACACCATAGTGAAACCCAATTCTTTGTATGCTAGCTGATAAAATTTTTTTTAAAGGAAAAAGGAGATAATTTTGTTAGCAGTCTTTTCATATAGATAAAACTTTAGTGTATTGAATAATAACAATAAGACAAATTCATACTACTACTGCTGCTTATAGAACTTTTATTAAAAAATCTTTTGATACTTTTCATGTAGCCTCTTCAAAATCTCCATTCCATGGATTTTCTGGTGTCTGATGAGAAGAGTTCTGAATCTTATAGCGATTCAGTAACCCTGAAGAATAAAAATGAACCAAGTCTTCTAACCAAATTAGAAGGTAAGAGTAAAAGAATCTCGGAAATATTTCTTTAATAAGAAGGCCCTGTTGTGTTTCGAGAAAACAGATTAGTTACATAAGAACTGTGATGTGAAACATTGTCTATCTTCCTTTGTATTTTAATTTTTTTCTAGAATGCATGAAAAAATGAATCCAGTGGTAAATGAAGTCATTTATCAAAAAGGCACATAAAAAGATGAGAAAAGAGAAAATATAATAAAATAAGTTTCTCTTCCTAGTTGGCTAGACAGTTCTTTTCAAGGGCCCCAAGCAGTTTCTGTATGAGAGCCCACATTCTCGTTTTTTATCAGACTTAATTTCTACTGCATTGGTCCCAAGAACATTTAGGATAGCATTCTGAAGGAGACTACAATTACACATGCATGCACGCACACACACACATGTATAACAATGCTGAGTAGAATGTAGACATTATTGTGAGAGCCACATAACTAAAATGCAATGAGTACTCAGAAGTAAAAAAATTTAAGGACCTAATTTGAGTTTGGGAAAATAAAATATTTTGTGGAAGAGAAAAATTTGAAGAGCCATTAGGATTTAAATAGGAGCGGCTATAGTAGTTGTGATATATCAGAAGGAGGGAATGTAGCTTATGCCAACGAAAACAAGGAACCACGCAGTAGTGCTGTAGACTTAACAGTACGGAAATAGAAAATAAGACTAGGTACATTTTGAATGGCAGGCTTAAACTTTGTAATTTTAGAACTAAATAAATAAGAAAGCAAGCAAGCAGCTGCCTTCTGAGGACAAGAACAGCTTATTAGGTAATCACTAGTGTGTTTAGGACTTTTCTATAATACTGCAGATAAGGGTTCAAGATAATTTAGGGGGAAATGCTGAGGATTTTTTTTTTTTAACAGAATCATTGATGAGAAGATCATTGTCTACACCAGAGGTTGTTAAACTGAGTGATGTCTTTTTTTACCCCTTTGTGGTGGTTTGAACAAGGTGTCTGTCATAAACCCATGTGTTCTGAATGGTAGGTTCCCAGCTGGTGGCACTTTGGAAACAAGCCTTGCTGGAGGAGGTGTGTTGTTGGGGTGGCATTATGGGTGTTAGAGCCAGCTTCCCCTTATCAGTGTTAGGCTCACTCTCCTGCTGCAAGAAGGGAAGTTCATCACCCTAATATATATATATATTTTTGCCATTTCTTTTAGTTAAGAACATATTCCTAGTATTTATATTTCATAACATTCATATTTTAAATTGGTGCGATGGTCCTTAGCAAATACACTTGCTAATGGTTCTCACTTAACAGCTAATATGGCCTTTTTCAATGAATGCATATTGAATGCCTAACGTACTTTATTACTTAGTAATCTATTTAGTCAGAGGACTGCCCAAATCATAGAATACAATTTAATGCAATATCACACAAGTTGCTAACCCTCCAATGATCCCCTCCAAGTCAGTACCTTCCTCCTTTCACGAATAATCCCTGTTTGACTTCTGATAATCTAGAATGATGCCTTATTCTCCAGGGTCTGTTTCTTACAACCACAACAGTTTTGAAGTCATCCATAATCTTGTCTAGTTGATGTTTATTCCTGTTTGCTATTTGAGTGCTTAGATAGACTACAATATTTTTATCCAAGTGTATATAGATAACTATTTTTTGCCTAGTAATGTTGCAGTGGATATTTTGGGTTTGCCTTTTTTTTCACATTAAGTACATACTGGATTAGCAGTTTGGTTACTCCTATATATTTTTTTTTTCTTTCTTTCTTTCTTTTTGTTTGTTTTTCGTTTTTTTTCGAGGTAGGGTCTGACTCTAGCCCAGGCTGACCTGGAATTCACTCTGTAGTCTCAGGGTGGCCTTGAACTCATGGCAATCCTCCTACCTCTGCCTCCCAGTGCTGGGATTAAAGGCGTGCCTCACCACACCGGGCAGGTTACTCCTATATTAACAGTGTCACGGTATCCTTGGCAGTCCTTTTCCTGTGTGGTGTTCAAAGTTTTGTTCTGGATTTGTTTGAGACAGGGTCTTGTATTGTAGCTGAGGCTGCCCAGGAACTTATTGTCTAGCCCAGGAGGCCTCAAATTTCAGTCCTCCTGCCTCAGCCTCCTGAGTGCTAGGATTTCAGGCATATGCCCCACATGCAGTTTCTGTGAATTTTTGTAGGTCTTTAATCATGTTTGAAAATAGTGTAACATTTCTTCAAAATCCTTTTTAAGGGCTGGATAGAGGTTAAGATGCTTGCCTGCAGAGTCTAAAGACCTGAGTGTGATTCCCCAGCGCCCATGTAAAGCCAGATGCACAGGATGGCACATGTATCTGGAATTCATTTGCAGTGGCTGGAGGCCCTGGTGTTCCCATTCTCTCTTTCTCTCCCCCCTCCTTGCAAATAAATAAAACTTAAAAAAATTCTTTTTAATTTTCCTTTTCTTTGTCTTTTTACAGCTTCTAAGGCCTTCAGTACAGTGATAAGTAGAAAGGATGATAGATGAATTTCTTGCCTCTTTTATTATTATTTCAAAGGAAAATTTTCAGTATTTTACCCTTTGAATGAAAGCTGCTGTCAAAGTGAGGGAATTTTGCTTTAGTCCTAGATTATCCTAGGGTTTATTTTGTGGCTGGGTATTAAGTTTTATCAATGACCTTTTCTTTGTCTACCCAGTGAACCATGTATTTTCTGTTCCTCTTTGGTTATGGCAAGTTAGACTGACTTCAACCTATTCAGAGATATTCAGTAAACAGAATTTAGGAACGAACCCAATTTGGATATCATTTATTATCTCTTGTGTATAAAATGCTCATATTTTGACTAGAAGTTTTGTGACTTATGAAATGAATAGAATTTTAGTATTCATAAAGCATTAAGTGATATTGTTATTTTGTAAAGTTTTTATCTATTTTTTTTTTTTGTATGTGTATGTATGCCTGTGTTTGCTCCCGAATGCACACCAGGGTCTCTTACCACTGCAAAGAGATTGTCCATGTTATGCAATGAAGGCTTTACTTGGGTGGCCAGGGGATTGGAGATTGGCAAGCAAGGTTTATAAGATAGTAAAACAGTAAATTTTAAACTAGCATAAGGTAGAAATTTATGTTAAGCTGGAGATCTAAGAAAAGTGACAAATTATCTTCTCTTTATTAGTAAGTCTTTATATGTTTATAATATCCTACAGTTTTCAATAAGACCAGAAGCATTTAAATCCGATGTGGTTTCTGACAAAATGGTGGATTTTTTGTTTGTTTGTTTGTGAGAGAGAAAAGAGGCACACTAAGTCCTCTTGTTCATGCAAACAAACTTTAGATCTATGCACCACTTTGTACTGTCTACCTTTATGTGGCAGAACTTATAACTATTAAGGTGGCTGCCTTACAGTGTTATAAAACTGATTGGCTAAAAGCAATTCAGTAGCTGATTGACTTACACTTTTTAGCTTTTTTTTCTGTCTTTTTCACTATTTATTTGACATAGAGGATGGGTGTGCCAGAGTCAACTGCTGCTGCAGATGAACTCCGGGTGCATGCTCCACTTTGTGCATCTGGCTTTACATGGGTGCTGGGGAGTAGAACCCAGGTTTATAGGCTTTGTAGTCAAATGCCTTTTATTGCTAAGCCATGTCCTCAGCCCTTTTTCTTTGTTTTTTTTCCTTTGTTTTTAAAAGCAAAAATCAAATATAGTTTGTAACATGTTCTACTGCTTAGTTTTTTTGTGTTTTCTTTTTTTTTTTTTTCTTTTTGAGATGGGGTCTTGCTATGATGTACAGGCTGGTTTCAAAATTGTAGGTTCAAATGATCCTCCTACCTCAGCCTCCCGAGTTTCTGAGACAATACGCAGATTTCACTATACCTGACCTTAATTTTGTCATTATGAAATATTCTTGGTGCTTAATGATAACAAATACAATTTCAGAAACTAAAGAGCACCAGGACCCGAGGATTCCAGAGAGTAAGTACAAGCAGTGGCAATCCAAGAGCAAGGCGGAGTGTGCGAACCCGAATCCTGCTGCACTCCTGAGCCAGCGACTGGTTCCAGATGTAACTCCGAAGGTCAATAGAGAGGTAGATTTCTTTTCCCTTAAAGTACATTATTATTGTTCATATTACCTATCTGGTGTTTGATGAACATGTTAAATATTTTTGATTAGTGCTTATTTGCTTGCCATATTTGACAGAATATTTTATTTAAACAATTTCTTGTTAATACAGTGATCACGACTAGCTATAAGTTCAGTAGAATGCATGTCAGGCTAAATTTTATTTTCAGTCGTGTTCCTGCATTGTTGGTATAGTGCTACAGGAGATGGCAAACTGAAGTCTATGGTCCAAATATAGTTCCCAGTAGGTCTGTATGAATAAAGTTTTATTGGCACACAGCCATGCCTGTTCATTTACTTGTCTATGGCTACTTGGCACTATATCAGTGGACTTGACTGGTTGTGATGGACACCACTTAGTCTGTAAAGTCTAAAATGTTCACCATCACATCTTTTATGGGAAACTAAATTCTATCTCAGAACAAGTGCAGTGTCTTTCCAAGCATTTAATAAGCCTCGACAGTATGTGAGTTTACAAATTCTGATTGGGCGTGATGAAGGCACTAAAGGCCTTTGATTCTTTTTTGTTTTGATTTTTTTTTGCGGGGGGGGGGGAGCTTCTGTTCTCTGTGATTCTCACGTATTTTGGTCTTGAAGCTCCTACTCCCTTAATCACTGAGTGCACTAAAGAACTTTTATTATGTGCATTAATGTGTCTACCTGCCTGGTTAGAAAATCAGGTCCTTAAGAATGCTAGGTATATGAATGCTAGATATACTTAGGAAAAGTATTTTCTTCAACTATAGTGAGAAAATTTTATATTTTTTTTATAGTTTTGTAATTTTTGCAAATCTTTTTCAGTTTGGCTTAAAAAAAGTGGGTTCTTGTTTCTGTTTTTATGTTTAATCTGTTTTATTATTACATGTCACAGTCTCTGGGAAAACTATAGTATATACTTGTGAGAAAATAAAAATGAGAAAACAAATGCTATCGTAATATTCTGAAAACACTGGGTCCTGCTGAAAGGCCTTGGAGACTTGTCTCTCCTCAGATTTCTGGGGCCTATGCTCTGGGTACTAGAGGTAGATAACAGATGCTATGATAAGATCTTGACAGGTTGGATCATGGCTTATATTAAATCAGCACCAGTTCTTGTTCTTTTTGGAATTTGTTCAACCAATAGGCTGAGTAGAGTTCAGGATCAGAGGACTGGCAATGTAGCTCGGTGGTGGAGTATGTACTTGCCATCCGAGAAAACGTGGGTTGTTAGGAAAATGCAAATCAAAGGCACAATTAAACATCACCACATGCCAACTGAGGATGGCTGTGGGTAGATAAGAGTTGGTGAGGATCTGGGAAATTTCAGAACATGCACACCGTCAGTGAGATTGCAAAACATTACAATCACTTCACAAAATATTCTGAACAGTTCCTCAAAGGGGTGTGTGTAGAGTTTTCATATGAGCTGATTCTACTCCTAAGTTTATAGTGATGAGAATTGAAAACGTGTCCACACAAATATTTGTGAATATTCATAGCAGCATTTTCATAATTACCCCAAAGTGAGAAAAAAAAGTCAAGTGATAATGTGGTACATTTGTCTAATGGAATATCCACATAAAGCACTGACACATCCTACAACATGCCAAGTGCGAAGAAGTTCGAGATGATATCACTTATAGGATGTTTAGAATAGGCAGATCAATAGAAATGGCAAATGGATTAATGGTTGTCAGATCTGGTTACAGTGAGAAATTGGGAGTTGTTTATGGGTGTATAGTCTTTCTTTAAATGAAAATATGTACAGTTGGGTATGTAAATACACCAGAACCTGTTGAAAAGCACACTTAGAAACAAACCACAGCCCAACAGCTTGTCTAGCAGTCTTCTCGAGGGGAGGTTGCTTTTTTTTCTCACGCCTTTATAGCTATTCCTTCCCAACTACACTGTAAAAGGCCTGCTTTTCTACAGCTGCTGGAACATTCTCCTATTCATACTCACTGATGTCATTTCAAAATCCTCATGACAATCAGTCCCTCATTCCTTGAAGGTATTAGGTTCTGCGTCACACAAAGCCCAGCAGCTTCACAGTGACTTCTCCCCCCTGGGACTCAGCCGAGCTACAGCCTCATCTCTTGAGCCACACCCACTTGTGTCCTTAGTTCTTCCCGAGAGAATACCAAGTGCGAACATACTGCTCTGCAATAACTTACCATAACCGCCTCTGAGTCACATCCTTCCCACTGACCACTGGATACACATGCCCTCATGTTTAAGTGGATGGAAAAATGTACCCAAGAAAAGACATCATTAACCATCCTTAAAACTTTAGAGGTTGGCAGTATAGAAAGTAGAACAGATCTGTCCATTGTGAGGTTTTGTTTTCAAGTTAGGGTGTCACTCTAGCCCAGGCTATCCTGGAGCTCTCTCTAGTTCCAGGCTGGCCCAGTGCTAGGATTAAAGGCATGTACCACCATGCCCGGCCATTGTGGTTTTGAGAACCTAAAAAGGACCCATGAGTTGAAGTTATAATAGAGAAATAAATGTAGCCCAGGATACTTTCTAATAACACAAACTGTCTACAAAGTGATATGAACCTCTTTAAACAGTAGCGAGCTTTATTACTTAACAGTTCCAAGCAGAACTCTTTTTTTTTTTGGTTGGGATGCTATTGCTCAGAGGCTGGTGCATGTTCTGGACAGGTGTGCTAGCAGGCTTTGTATACTCAATGTCTCGTGTATCTTTTCAAGAGATATCTGTCTTCTTAGGGCATGACAACAGCCATGGACCATGTGTAAACACATGTGTTTACAAAAATAGGTAGTAAGCCATCCACCTGTATGTTCTAATCTGACCCCTGTTGTGGAGGATGTGTATTTATCACCACTTTGGTTTCATGTGAGGTGAATTCTATATGTTCCATGATATGGAAGAGGCAAACACAGGCAGGTGTTAACCATTCCACTTTTTGCTAAATTAGTATCTGGCTACATTAGGATTGGGTGTGTGTGCATGGGCACGTACTAGATATTGAGCCTAAAACTTTATACAAGTCAATCATGTGCTCTACTACTGAGCTACATGTCTAGTGCTTGCTTTGTTCGGTTACAAAAGCCTACTATGCATTATAATATAATAGTTGTGATGCTGGGAAAATGTTAGGTCCTGTTTTGTTAAACAATTTTGTATGCTTTCTGGATGCCTAACCTATTTGCGGAGAATAGGCTAGGCTAAAAGTTTAGAGTAAAAGAGTTGTGCTAAAAAGTTACTACTGAAAGTGGAAAATACTTACATCCACCTATTTGTATTCTTTTGCTTTTTAAGTTTGTAGTTTCTGTTAAAGCTTATACTGTTTAACTATTGTGACAAATTTTAAGAGTCTAAATTGTAACATTTTCTTTTAGCAGAAACATGCCACCATTGAGCAACATGCCTTCTCAGTTTCAGTGTCACCACCAATATCAGTACCTAAGTGGATTGATCCAAAATCTGTTTGTAAGACACCAAGTAGCAATGCCTTGGAAGATTACATGAGCTGGTAATTACTTGGGCATCTAGCTCAGAACTCAGGGAGGTAAAATAGAAATAAGGTGGGCCTTGGGACCTAACTAATCTGGGCTTGAATCTTGCTGTTATGTTCAAAGATTTTCTAAGTTATTATTTCTCTCAGGTTTTTTGTTTTGTTTTGTTTTGTTTTTGTTTTTCGAGGTAGGGTCTCCCTCTAGCCCAGGCATTCACTATGTAGTCTCAGGGTGGCCTTGAACTCATGAAGATCCTCCTACCTCTGCCTCCCGAGTGCTGGGATTAAAGGCTTGTGCCACCACGCCCGACTCTCAGGTTTTTTTTAATCTCCTATAAAATGAAGAAAGGAAGGTGCTTACAAATACGAATATATTATCATCACATACAGAAATATATATGTTTTTAAGAACTGTTAGTGTAGTTAGTCTTGGTCATATTATAATCTGTATTTACAGTCTTCAAAGAATACAAACCTTTTACTTTTTCTTTTTTTTTTGAGATAGGCTCAAACTGTCACTGTTGGAATGAATGATGCTATGTCAGCATAGGAAGTGGTAATTAGAACGTGATAGCTTCTGGAAGAGGTCAGTTGTATAATGCGTAGACTTGAGTGATAGGAATAAGGAACGTGTGAAGGCGTTGGGTGGTCGTGCTGATTAATAGGAGACACAAGGACCTGAATGAAATTTCAAAGAAAAGAAATAAAGGGATGTGATACACTATATTCTCCAACTAGTGACCATATATTTGATGTCTTAGGGAATAACTCTACAATGTCATTGACTTTTCATTTTCATAATGTCTTTTATAACCTGCATCTACCTGGTTAATACTGTTTTATTATGTATTCCCTCATTTTACTACATATTGAGTATTTTTAATACATGTAGAATATTTTAAAGGATTACTACTAGCTTAAAAACAGCGTAGGTATTTCTTGTGGTAATAGATTATTAGTATTTGTAGAGTTTTTTGGTGCTGAGGTGCTTTGGTGCTGAGGATATACTAGCATGCAAGGAAAACAGTGTGAATGCGACTGAACGGGCATAGGGCACCAGGTATGTCCAGCAGGCCATCATAGACTATTATTTAAAAACTGTCATAAAATCTATGATCAGTCATAAACTGACCTTTGTCATGGCTGGATTCTTATAAAATTAACCAAATTCCCATTTTTAATTCTATCTTATTTATTTTATTAATAAGTATTTCTTGTCTGGGGATAAAAATTGACTTCAGAAAGAATTTCCCAAAATAAAATATCTGGTGCTGGTATAACTAGACCAATTCAATCCCAGCTGTATTGTGAAAGTTGAGCTCAGTTCTACTTAATGTGGCACTTTTAGGTTGATATCAAGATTCCAGAACACATGAAAACTAAATTCCAATCTTATTTTTAAAAAAATTCAACATTTAGATTAAGGGAAGCAAATTTTTTTTAGCTTTAAAACTCCAGTGGTAAAGAATGACCTTCCACTCGTTTGCCCGTCATCAACACCGTTCAGCCAGCTCGCCTGTTTCCGGCAGCAGCAAGAGTTCGCTACGCCTCTCCAGAACTTACAGGTTTGAAAAGCTTTGTTCATTTTGGTCTACCGTCAGTTTCATAAGATTCTACTTTCTCAACATCCAGTTGTCAGGAAAGATCGGGAACTGTCCACTGTCATTCATAGGAGGAAAAACTTTTTCACATCCCGATCAAGGTGTGTCACCCACTTGAGACCTTAGTTATTTAAGAAGCCCATGAAGCTGCTTCCATTCAGGGGGCCCAAGACCCCAGGATGAATCGTTGAAGAAAAGTTGTCTTGTGGTTGAGGTTACTTTCTACTCTGCTTAACAACTTGAATAGTTACTTGTCAACAGCTTTGTTTTGTTTGTTAATGTATAATTCATTTAGAAAAGTCAATGTAAGGTTGTGCTAGAATGTATCAATGTAAGTTAACAAAAAAAAAAAGACAATTATATTGTCATCTGAAAACAATCAGACATTCTCGACACCAGTAACTAGAATTAGTAACTGAGAGGAAGGTATGAGCTTGGGTCTTGTAAACAGATTCTATGGACATGAATCCTGGCCTCACTTCCTGCCAGTTGGTGATCTTTTGCAAGTTACATAAGCTCTCTGTACCCATTTCATCCTCTATAAAATGGGGAACTAAAACTACCTATTTCATAAAATGGTTATAACACATATACACACAAAGCATGACACAGCTTTAAATGTAGCAGCAAAAAAAGTGTTCCTATTAAATTGATAAAAGAAAAGTAGTGGTTACTAGGCTGCAGAGGCAGGAATGGGAAGTTACGGCTTAATGGTTAGAGAGCTATCATGAGAAAATACTGGAGGTGGACAGGGGTGATGTTTACACAGCAACGAATGCTTTTCAGTGATTAAAACAGTGAAGTTTAGATTATTTGCTATAATTAAAAAATTGACACAAGCAGCTTCTGTTAGGTATGGAAAGAGGTGGCAGTGTTTTCAGGCTGGAAATTACATAATAAGACGATCAGATTTATATTGATTCTAAACACATTTACTGAGCTATTAGTAGTATGGGGTCCTATTGGGACTGAAATCTACAAAGGAATTCAGAAATGACTGGAGGAGGGGCTTCAGCTGGTAGCCAGTGTTAAGGGGACTTAAAGTCACTGTGGCTAGAGCAGATGAGGGCAGGAAGCTGGGAAGGAGGTTGAAGCAGGAGACTAAAGTGATCTGATGAGCAGTTTGAAGCGTGAGCCCCAGTGAAGAGGAGGGAAGGCATGAGGAGGACTTGTGCAGGAAGCTAACCTCACACTGGTGTTGAGTTAGAGTAAGCTGGAATTACTTTATTCTAAAAACTGTTCTCCGCCTAGGGGAAAGAACATGAAACTGTTTATTCTCTAAGGAATGTTCATAGTTTAAGGAAGAGAGAAGGCATAAACAGCTGACTCAACTGTATCTCTCCCTAGAGAAGAAAGAACTTAGAATCAGTCTTTATTACATGAAAGATGTTCGCTTGGGAATGAGAGACTTGGCTCAGTTAAATTGAAATTCATTGACTTGATTCAGCTTTGTTCATTGGTTAATCAAAAGTTCTTAGTGAGTTTTTGGTTTTTGTTTTTGTTTTTTGAGGTAGGGTCTTGCTCTAGCCCAGGCTGACCTGGATTTACTATGTAGTCTAAGGCTGGCCTCAAACTCACAGTGATCCTCCTACCTCTGCCTCCCAAGTGCTGGGACTAAAGGCGTGCACCACCAAACCCAGCTTAAAAATTCTTACAGTTTTAACTTCATCAGCTCAGACAGAATGAGGCCTCTCAGCACACCATCTGTTTTAAAGCCTATATACGTGCCCAGCGAGTTTAAAAGGGTAGCTAATAATAGCACATCAGTGGGAGGGCTGCTAGGGAACATGCCATAGTGCAGAAAACCTGTGTAGCACTGAATGAACTTCAATTTAACTTAGTTGCACATTACTTCCTTGTCATATAATGAATGCTAAATGAGTAAAAGGTAAAAGTATGCGAAGCAAGTGTCCTTTTAAAAATACCTCATTACATCTCAAAATGGGGGAATTTCACTATCTCTAAGACTAGTGGGTTTCTTAGACATGGTCTTTGAACTTTTATTTATATATATAATTATTTAGATTTCAGGGTCCTCTTCAACAAATGAATGCATTTCAGTTAAAGGAAGAATTTATTCCATATTAAAGCAGATAGGAAGTGGAGGTTCAAGTAAGGTGAGTAACTCAAATATTTAAGAAATTATAAAAATATTTAAGCGTTTTGTTTTGGTTTGGTTTTCTTGCTTTTTGGATTTTTTGAGGTAGGGTCTCACTCTAGCCCAGGCTGACCTGGAACTCACTATGCTGTCCCAGGGTGGCCTTGAATTCATTGTGATCCTCCTACCTGTGCTGGGGCTAAAGGCGTATGCTGCCACGCCCAGCTTTATTTAAGCTATATTGTTTGTTTTTCTTTGTATGGGAGCTCTGTTAACTTCTAGATGCCTGTGTTGCCATTGAGCCAAAAAAGGCTGCCTCATTTCCTGTCCCTTCCTCCATTTTTCCTCCAATATACTTATCTACTTTATACCCATCTCTTGATTTCAAACTCATGTTTTCTCTCCAGTGTCTTATGCTTTCAGATTTCTTCTCTATAACATTAACACTTAGTTTCAACTAAGTGTTTGCAATGGCAAACACTTTGTATTTTCACCAAAAAAAGTTAATGCTTTGACCAAATACCTGACCAGAAACAATTTAAAGAAGGAAGGGTAATTTCTGCTTAGAGTTCAAGGTAACACTGTCATTGTGGGGAGGGGTGGTGGCCCGAGCATGAGGCAGCTGATCACACTGCTTCTGCAGTCAGGAAGCAGAGATGCATATCAGTGTGCAGCTAACTCCGAACCCTCCGCTCAAGGAATCTTGCAACCCACAATTAGGGTAGGTCCTTCCATCTCAGTTGACCTAGCCTAGAAACCCCTTGCAGACATTTCCAGAGGTTTGTATCCATGGTGATTCTTAATCCTGTCAACCTGACAACCCAAATTCACCATCACAATCCACCTCTTGATTTCATCTCATGTTACCTCCAGTGTCATGCGCTTCCAGGTGTTTTTCTCTAGCACTCACGTGGATTTGCAGTGGCAATGACCATTTTTATCACAAAAAGACTCTTGGAAATTGAAAGAGAATGATATGAATTACTGATAAATTTAAGATCACTCAGAAATAATTTCTGATTGTAAATCTTGTTTTGGGTTTTCCGTCTGCTCATTTAGTAGCAAATGAGTTTCGGGACTTAGATTATTTTCTTTCTTTGTTGTTGTTTTTTGTTTTTTGAGGTAGGGTCTTGCTCTAGCCCAGGCTGACCTGGAATTCTCTGTAGTCTCAGGGTGGCCTTGAACTCACGGCAATCCTCCTACACCTCTGCCTCCTGAGTGCTGGGTGTGCGCCACCACGCCCAGCTTTGATTATTTTCTTAGTTCATCTGAGTTCTTAATTTCATGGTTCTGGCCCTCTGGAGGGCAAGCACTTAGTGTAGTAAGCACTGTTTTAACGTGTCGTAATTAGCCCTCATGTGTTCAATCGAGTTTCTTTACACACCAAGGCAATTGTAAACAGGAGCACAATTCCCCCACCCCTTTTTTTATTAGCTTTCAGCTTTGATATTTGGGTTACTTAGTGTTTGTGATAAGAATTGATATTTTTTCCTCATTGAAAAAAAAATTTCCACTCTTCTCATCTGTTTTCATTCTCTCAAACTATTCATTATAGCCCTTGACCTTCAGACGTTCTTGCCAGTTTAACTTGAAGCTTGACCTGCTCTACTTTTCATAACTGGATATGTTGATAGCTTACAGTTAGTGCTTGTCTTTTTCGATACTCGCCATCACAGGAATAAACTTCTCGATACCACTAAGCACAGGGGAACAAAGAAGTATCTAAGAAGGGACTTGTCTGCTTGTTATCACCTTTGTCCTCCTCAACATTTCTTAGTGTGGTATTTGCTGTGCTATTTCCCTGCCATCCGAAAGAGACCTGTGAACATAATGAATTTAAGTAGCTGTTTTTATATTTGATGGAGAAAACTTTTGAGGTTTATGCCTTTGGATTATTAAAGGTTCATTGTCACAGTTGGGTGGAAATGGACTATTACTCTTATATGTATTTTCCTTCCTGTATTCAAAATAGGCCCAGAGACTTTTATGTTAGTATTTATTCCAGAATTTTGTCAGCCTAAAATTATGTCTATTACATTGAGAAGCATTGTGACAGTATATAAACGGTGCATTCTTAACTTTCCTTTGTTTGCTATGTAGGTCTTTCAGGTATTGAATGAAAAGAAACAGATATATGCTATAAAATATGTGAACCTAGAAGATGCAGATAATCAAACTATTGAGAGTTACCGGAATGAAATAGCTTATTTGAATAAACTACAACAGCACAGTGATAAGATCATCCGACTCTACGATTAGTAAGAATTCATTTTTATTTTAAAAAGAAAAAAAATGTGTTATCATATTCTGTAGGTAAATATTTAGTAAGCACTTGTTAATATTACTTGGTCATTTGTTGTTCTGTTGCTTTGGTTTGTCTTTAAATGCAGTGAAATCACGGACCAATACATCTACATGGTAATGGAATGTGGAAATATTGATCTGAACAGTTGGCTTAAAAAGAAAAAGTCCATCAATCCATGGGAACGCAAGAGTTACTGGAAAAATATGTTGGAGGCAGTACACACAATCCATCAACATGGTACTTTAACATCTCTGCACATGTGTAGATTAAAGTATTGATTAGCAATGTCATCTTAGAAAACTACTTCTTGGATTTGATTGATAAAATTCCCTTTAGTAATTATTTAGAGGTTTATTTAAAGATGAAGGAACAAGGCCTCTTCTTAAAACTGTTCACCCGATAGAGTAAATTAACCAAAGTTCTCACACCCAGAATGCAGAATGAATTCTTCTCAGGATTAGCATAATCTGTGGTCCTTCTCTTCACATCCACGGACTGTGGTCTACACCTGAGGGTCACGCATGCTCAAAATATGAGCTGTTCATTTTCCTCATACTTCTAATATTGTACACTTTGTGCCTAGTGTGAGTTTTAAAAAAAATTACTGTTATTGTTAGCCCCTGGTCTATACATAAACGTGCTCTTCTTAGAACCCCTGAAGTGTAGACTATTGTAATCTGTCTCCTGTTTCTCTTTTCACAAGTGAAGAGGTAACTGTTGGCGCTCGAGCAGGCTGTGGGTGGGATCAGAAGCATGTGCTCTTACCCCAGCCGTGTGATTGCAGCACTTTCTCCAGGGATAGTGTGCACACTGTGGGGTCAATGACAGACTGAGGCCGATGCTTCAACTCCTTGCATTGTCACTTAGGCCTTCTAACCTTCAACAGTTTACTTAAAACACCATTGCATTAGTGTCCCCACCTTAAAATGTAGTGATAATGGTACTTACTCAGTATGGTTAGGAGTTGGTTATTTTTTACAAGTGGCAAACAGAACTGTGCTTAGCACATAGCATGTACTATATATATAAGTAAGTCAAGGAATCAATCAGCTTTACGACAGATTGTGGATTTTTTTGTCTAACAGTGGTTTTTATTTTGAAGGCATTGTTCACAGTGATCTGAAGCCAGCCAACTTTCTAATAGTTGATGGAATGCTAAAGCTAATTGATTTTGGGATTGCAAACCAAATGCAACCAGATACAACTAGCATCGTTAAGGATTCTCAGGTAAGACTGTTAATGATGGCTGGTCTCCACACACAGTTTAGTGCCTTTTCACCTGGTATTATTTTTTTATCTGCCTTGTTTTTCAAAGGACTTGCAGTCTTTGTAGTAAGAATAGATACCACAATTATAAAAGATGCAAAACCATGTTCAATTGATTTTAGATAAGAAAACCAGGTAGAAATATACATAGCAGTTTTGAATGGTTTTCTTACAGCTGAGGTAGAAAAGTACTAATGCCTGCCTTGGAAATCATTATGCTTATGATCTAAAATAGATCTAAAACTTTGGCTCAGAATTTCCTGGGAGCAAGCAAAGAGGGAATTAGAGTTACATGTTTTCTTTTGCCCATGAGGTGAAATTATTTATTTTCTTCTAGAGAAGCAAAGCTTTTCGTATCATTTAAATTGGAGATTGGGGGGGGGGGTTGTAAGAAGGCTTTCCTATTGGAAATGTAGTGTTCTACTCTACTGCATTTTTGTAAGTTGCCCCATAGCAACTGAAGCAGTCATACCAGAGCAAAGGATAATTGAGCTTGACCTAACATGTGTCCATGACTGCAGATCTCTATACAGGTCTGCTTTATGTCTTAGAGCAAAGCTAGACTGCGTGAGAAGAAGTAAATAGTCAGCATGCACTTAGAACAGTCATTTTTTTTGTGCAGAAGTACGGTTGAACATTGAGCTGTAAGTCACCTTGAAGATATCTTCCATGGCAGGGTGCCAAAGCACAGGTTCTTGCTGTTGAAAACAGCCGTTTATTTTCAGGACAAACGGAGCACATGCAGTGTGACAGCATCCTACTGTAGAAACTCAGTTTGCATGTGGGAGATGGAGTTAGATGGTTCCTTTCATGTATTGATTTGTTAGGTGGTTTACAGAAGGGGGAGAAACATTGAGACTATTCAAACATGGGAACGATTGATAATGAATTCACCCAAAGGTTATTGTAATTCATAGAATTTTAGTCTAGATGGGTATTGAGCTAGGATTTGCCACTTGCCCACCATAAGTAGAGAGAAAGCACAGCATTCTGCAAGGAATTTTGCTGGAGTTGTGAAGTAATTGATACATATCTCACTATTGTTTATAGTTAATTAAAATTTTCAAGTCTGTCACTGCAGTCAATAGTTATCCAAGTTTCTCAGAATCTGACATTTGTGTTTTTAAAAATCTAAGACAGAACCAGACACTTTCACTGACTCCTGTGCTTTCTGTGATTTGGCAAGTAGGTTGGCACAGTGAACTACATGCCACCAGAAGCAATCAAGGACATGTCCTCGTCAAGAGAGAATGGGAAGTCCAAGTCAAAGGTACCGTCCATGCTCCATTCCATTCACCTGCCACCAGCGAACTCACCCTGTGTGCTCTAAGGGTGTCAGACCTTTGCAAGGCCTTGCTTTCTTGAGAAGATTTTCAAGGGTTCCCGTTTTACTGCTACTGTCTTCAGATTGCTCATTAATGCTGTTCTTGCATGTGTTTCTCTGGGAGGTCCCTCCAAGAAGTAGACCTGCAGTGTTTTTTGAGTTTTAAAATTAAAGGCAGTAGTAACAACTTAGCTCTGATCTGGACACCTGAAAATAACAGTGAATTGATACCCTTTGAAGTACTGCATCCCCCTCCCCAGTGTATTCACCAGCCAGGGGCGAAAGCAGTCATAGATAAAAGGCTGCTTTTCTCTTGAGTTTCTCTCTCTCTCTCTCTCTCTCTCTCTCTCTCTCTCTCTCTCTCTCTCTCTCTCTCTCTCTCTCTCTCTCTCTCTCTCTCTTGCTCTCACTCTCTCCCTCTCCCCCTCACCCCCTCCATATATATATGTATCACACCTTTGGATTATTATTATTTTTGAGTTTTTCCTTTTTTTGTGGGGGTGGGGGAGTAAGATGTGCTTTGTTTTCCAGGCTGGGCTTGAGCTCATGATATTCTTTCCTGAGCCTCCCAAGCGCTGGGACTACTAATGTGCACCAGCCTGACTGCCTCAGTTTCTCTTGACATAGTTACATAAATGTGGTTTCAGAGTGTAGAAGCTCAGTATTACTATGTCTTCTCAGATGATGATAACTTCTTGTTCCTCTGTGCGACCATTTGGCCCTGTGCTCTTTGGATTAACAGTTTATCAAAAGTTCACTCACTTCCTTGATTTGAATATTGTCTTGTATCTGGTTTTATACGTGCATTTCTTTGTGGAGAGTGTAAGTTCTTTCTAACCATCCTCATGTGTTATACCCCTGCTCTGCTTGACCTTCATTATGTTTGATTGCAAGTTAGAAGAGAATTCCATCACCCTGTTGCTTTGGGTATGTCTAACACGGTTTTGATCCAGTGAACATTTACTAGTCCTGGGCTGGGGAGGTAGTGTAGTGGCTGAGCTCTTGCCTAGGCTGCAGGAAGCCCTTTAACACCCAGCCCTGCCAAGAAAAAAAAATAAAGAAGTCTAATCATGAGTACTTATTCATAATCTATTTTCTTAGTCAACCATGTTCGTGGCTCTGTCACTTAATGCCCATTACAATGTTCCTCCTTTGATTCTCTGTGCTGCTAAACATTGAGCCTAAGTGGAATCTCCTGCATCAAGGCAAGTGGTCTCCTCACAAAACTCTGCCCCCTAGCCCCATGGGAGTATGCCTTTGTTTATCTTGCTTTAGAAGGGGGAGGAGACAGAGGCACATAAATTTACCAGCTAGTGGTGAGACCAGGCAGAAGCCCCACTCCGCCTGGTTCTGCCATTTATATTCTCTGGTTGAGAGTTGCAGTTTCATCAGCCTTTCAAAAATCTGTACATACTATGAATTTATGTGCAGTGCTGTTATAATCTTAAGAATTCTGGGAAAAACAAATCAAGATTCCTGGTTGTTTCTTAGTCATATTTTCACAAGCTGCCAAGAATTTAATATTTTGTTTCATTTAAAATAATTCTGATATTTTCAAAGTGAACTTCTCTATAAAATGACCAAATATAATGAACTTTAGAAAAAGATATTTTGTTACATATGCATGAGCTTATACTTTCACCTTCATTGAGATTTTAATTATGTTTATATACTTAAGATTTTAAAAATATAATCTTATGTTCAATTTTATTTTAAAATAAAGCAACATTTTTTTTTCTTCCCTTTATTTAGATAAGCCCCAAAAGTGATGTTTGGTCCTTAGGATGCATTTTATACTATATGACTTATGGGAAAACACCATTTCAGCATATAATTAATCAGATTTCTAAATTACATGCAATAATTGACCCTAATCATGAAATTCAGTTTCCTGATATCCCAGAAAAAGATCTTCAAGATGTGTTAAAGGTAACATTAATAGTATAAGGCTATAGAAAGATAGTATTTCAAATAATTTCATATAATTGTTTGCTTAAATAAACATTTGGGGAGATTGAAATTACATAACTGGTCCATTGAAGGGGATTGCTGGTTGAAATAGTTATGAAGCACGCTTACCTTCAAGGTGTTTTTGAAACCTAATGAATTCTTCAGAATTTTCAAAAAATGACATAGAGTTTTTGAGTGTGGGATATGTAGACTACAACTTGTAATATCATGCGATCTGGGAAAATACTTTGTCAACATTACATCTGAAAATCTGCTCTTTGTATATAACTTTTATTTTAATAGTGTTGTTTAATAAGAGACCCTAAACAGAGGATATCCATTCCCGAGCTCCTTGCACATCCATATGTTGAAATTCAAACTCATCCAGGTACTACTTTCTTAAAATTTATTTATTACTCGTGTTTGGGGAGGGGGGGAATTGGGGAATTCGGGATAACAACGCATTGTTTGCCCACTAAATAATGTAACTCATTATGGACAATAAATATATATTTTTTAAAAATATGATTAGATCTTACAAAATTCTTCCCATGAGCACTTTATTTTTTCATCTGTACGGTAGCAGCTCTGCCTTACTGAGAAAATGCATAATAAAGCATTACTTTGAGTTTTTTTAAAAAAATATTTATTACTAAGTCACTCATTTGAATAGCTTATTAACTCAATTGGCTTCTCTTGGGCAGCCTACCTTCTTCCTTACAGAAGTTACCATTATGCCAAAGAGTAAAGTAAATAAAATTGCTTTTCTTTCCTATCTGGCATTCAGTTTTATTGATCCTAGGTTGGGAGCTAAGATGAATGATAAATTACAGTAAATTACAAAAATGCCAGTTATTATACTATTAAACAGAATGTGTACTGTTAGTTGACATTGCATTTTCAACTGTTTATTTGGGGACAGAATCTCACAGTTAGAGCTCAGGGTGCCCTTGAACTCGTTATCCTATTTCCTCAACTTCTGGAATGTACTTTGTGGTTGTTTATTTTAATTTTTGAAATGTGGATTTACTCTGTAGCCCTAGCAGGCCTCACAGCAATCCTCCTACCTGGTCCTCCAGAGTACAGGTACTTCAAGCATTCGCTACCACACTGGGCCATAATGTGTATTTTGTACTGAGTTTATGTCTTTCTTATTACTACTAATACATTGTTGACTGTGTTGCTTTTTTAGGCAACCAAGTAGCTAAGGGAAACACTGATGAAATGAAATATGTTCTGGGTCAACTTGTTGGCCTGAATTCTCCAAACTCCATTTTGAAAGCTGCCAAAGTAAGTGTATCTCTTTGAGCTATTTGGATACAGTTCAATGCCATAGAACTTAAAGGGATAGATGACCCAAAGGAAAGTTGGTCTTCTTTTCCATTAGTTATGATGAATGTTTCTGCATAGAGATGCTTAATATGTACTTTTTAAAAGTAGAGAGCTTTTTGATTTGATTTGAGTGGAATGTCATATTAGGTACATTCAAAGCAAGAATTTATCTCAGACATTCTATCCCAAGAGCACTCTTAGAACAGCTTTAGAATTCATTCTTCTAGCCAGCTTTTTATGAACCTTTACAGCAATTATAGAGTTTGTAGAAATCAAAGTACATGTCTCAAGCTGCTTAACCTCCGAATACCTGTTTCTGTCTGTCCTGTGAGTTTTGAACCTCACTGTCATCAAACATCCTTTCTAGTACCTTCCAAATGCTATCAATCATCTGGTTTAGCTGTATTTGAATTATGTTATAAAATTATGGAAGCTTGAACTAACACTTTGTTCTCTGAATGAGGGTAAAATTGATCTCGGTTGCTAATTTGAACACATTTCTGAATGAATTTATTATGTCTTCACTATAATATTGGTACTCATATGATATTAGGTAAATTTTCTCTTAAATTTTACGTGGCTTTAGGTATTCAGTGTGTTTTTTCATTGCCCTATATTTTTCTACCTCCATGTTTGAACCTAATACTAAAGTATTCTTCAAAACTTTCTTATAAAGTTAAGGTGGACTAATCACCTTTATCACTGAGGTTACATTTCTTGATGGCAAAGATAAAGATGTTTGTCATCTATGTTAATTAGATTTTTGGCTTAGCCTTGAAGCTTTATATTTTTAATACATAGATTTTAATATTCATTTGCCCTCTTTGTTCATCGGTTCCGTATCTGTGAATTCAACTAACCCTAAATCAAAAATATTACCAAAAAAGTGCATGTACTAAATATGTAGAGACTTTCTTATTATTCCCTAAGAACATACAGAATAACTATGATTTATATCATGTTTATATTGCATTTGATTCTTACATTATTTTTAAATTTTTATTTCTGTTTGTGTGCATGTATACAGTGCACAAATGCATGTCAGGATCTCTGCGTCAGGCTTTATGTGGGTGTTGGGGGATTGAACCTGGGCCAAAGAAGCACCTTTAACCAGAGCCATCTCTTCAGCCCTCTGCATTTGTTTTGACAAATATGATTTACAAGTATACAGCAGGGCACATGTATGTGTATGCAAATAGCATGAACTTTCTAAGAGGGACTGGAACATCTGGTGGGTCCGGATCCTGCTGATGAGTCCCTTAGAGGCTCCATTTGTAACTAATTATCCTTATTTATGTAATAATTTAATGCCCTCTATTTATTGGATGAAGTAGCATCTGAAAAGGTATATTGTTTCCTAATGAATATATTTTATGTATAGGATGAAAAGGCAGCTTTTTAAAGAAAAAGTAAGGGAACTTGAGGCAGATTTGAAGATCTGCATATATGTTTATTAATAGCTTGTCATATTTCTCTTATGAAAAGGTTGAGTTGCATTTTTGTAGCTAATTTTTAAGACCAAGGTGGGTGTTTAAAATTCTTACCTCCAATCTTTCCACCCCCTCTTCCATATGGATAATAAAAAATAAAAAAAAAAATTCTTACCTCCAATTGCCGATAATTTCTCATTTATAAGAACAAGAGAGAAATAAATTTATTGTATTTAGACTGTGTTGAATTACCTTTACTTAATCTAGTACTACATTGAAGGAAATGTTTGCAAACCAGCTTTGTGTTTTTAATTTCAGACTTTATATGAGCGCTATAGTGGTGAGGAAAGTCATGATTCTTCATCCTCCAAGGCTTTTGAAAAAAAGTGGGAAAGAAAATGACATGCAGGTACTCAGACTGTTCTCGACGAGATTGGACTGTTGTACTTTTGACTTGGAAAACATCTTCACCTGAATTTTATCAGTAAAAATTCTGACTAGCTCACCCTCAAAAGAAAACTGTAAAATTAACAACCACTCATGACACTGTATATATTAACTTATAGAATTGTTTTTCTCTGTTTTATGCTTCCCTCTTGAGAGAGTGGGTGGACAACGGAGGTAGATTCGGAAGATCTGTGTAAATAAAGCTTTTAAGCATGAGGGACACCATGTTGCCAAAGCTGTCAAGTTATTTTCTTCAACACATATTATTGTCAACTAGCAAAACTCTTAATGACAAGTAAGGGAATACCTGACGGCCCTTAGTAAATAAACTTGAAGATTCTCAAAGGGTTTCAGACCTTGGATTTCCTAATTACCTGTAGCATTCTGTTCTGCCTCTGGCTTCATAGTAGATACTGTTCCTGGTGCTGAGAGTACCAGGCTGAGCTCTGGATGTAAGTGGATAGGGCCTGCCTTGGCGACGGGTAAATAGACATGGGATCTCTCTCCCTCCCTCTCACCTCATATCTCATAAGAATAAACCCAGGGCCTTGCAAGAAGCACTTTGGATATATTTAAATATTATAATATCAGAATCTGAAATATTTTTATTTCCAAACATTTACAGATGTCAATGCTTAACTTGTATTGTCATAGGATACACACACACCCTCAATTTTTGGTCCACAGCAAAATTTAGCAGAAAGGACAGAATTCTCATATATCTTTTGCTTTCAATTACAGATAATGTCCATCACTTTTGGAATTCCCAACATCAAAATATCACACCACAGTGTAGCTTTTGTTACAAAACTCCATGGGCCTATACCAAGAATACCCAAAAGTCCATATTTTATGGTAGGTACATTCTGTGGATTCTGACATGTTGGATGACCACTATACAGAATTGTTTCACTGCCCTCAGGACCTGCTGTGCCTCTAACCTGTGGCAGACAAGGGTCTTTGTGCTGTCTCCACATTTTTTTTTCCAGCAATAATATCAATGGAATCATACCGTATGTAGCCTGAGCTACATAGCAAGACCCTGTCTCAAAAGCAAACTAAACTCAAAAACTACTTCCTGCCAGTCTTTCCCTTGTCGGCTGATAGCAGTTCCATCTGTGTTACTGCTTTCTTTCCTCATTGCTGTGGCCACATTCCCAGTGAAGCAACGGAAGGGAGGAGAGGTTTGTTTTGGCTCACAGCTCGGAGGGACGGAGCAGTGTGCATCAAGGCTGGGAAGGCAAGGTGCTGGAGATGCTCGCCTAGGGCCTGGGGCTTACAGGTGAGCTTACTACATCTTCCGAGGTCAGGAACCAGGAAGTTTGGGCCAGGCTGTACGCCTCATGGCCTCCCCCACATTGCCCTGCCCACCTCGTGTCCTTCTTCTGCCAACCATGTCTCCCCAAAGGTTCTGTAAACTTCCAGAACAATGCCACCAACTGAGGGGGAAAAAATGTTCAAATATTTGAGATAGGACATTTCACTTTCAGACTATAACACCATCCTAGAACTGGACTCTAGAATCTCAGTCATCCTGAACCCCCTTCTCTTATAGCCCTCGTCCAGTCCATCAGAGTGTTTATCCATTTTCTAAGTATTTCTGCAGCCTGACCACTTCCGACCACCCCACAACTGCCAACGTGTCCTGCGCCATCTCGCATGAATTTCTGTAATAGCTTCCTATCTTCCTGAGTGGACTTTAAAAAAAAAACCACCTAGGACAAGAATAGCATCTTTATTTTATTTTATTTTTATATATTTGAGAGAGAGAAAAAAAAAGAGGCAGAAAGAGAGTGGGTTATGGGCACACCAGGTCCACTTGGCACTACAAATCGATTCCAAATGCATGTGCCACTTTATGCATCTGGCTTTATGTGGGCACTGGAGATTCAAACCCAGGCTCTCAGGCCTTCAAACAAGTGCCTTTAACTGCTTAGCCATTTCTTCAGCCCCTGAGTGAAGAGTTTTTTTTTTAATTCTTCCTTCCCTTTCCCTTTTTTTCTTTCCTTCTTTCCTTTTTTCTTTCATTTGAGAGAGGGAGACAGGCAAACAGAGAGAGTGGGTATGGGTGTGTCAGGGCCTCCTGCCATGCAAACAAACTCCAGATGCATGTGCCACTCTGCATCTGGCTTTACTTGGGTGCTGGCAAATCAAACCCAGATCATCAGACTTTGCAAGCAAGTTTTTTAATAGCTGAGCCATCTCTCCAGCCCCTCCCTGAGTTATAGGTTATTCTTTACCTAACAGCCAGAGTGACTGCTTTAAAACAAGTCACAGTCAGATCATGCCATTCCATGTTTCAAAATCTGTGATGGCTCTGACCAATGTCATCTGGTCTCTTGCCTGCTCCCTGTCCTCATCACCTGTGGGCAACCCACACAGCGGTAGTCTGGTGAGTCCAAAGGATTAATGCAATGACAGGAACACCCAAAGCTCCTCAAGATTTTGTTTCTCTGGCTGGCTTTTGGAGTGACTGCTGCAGTCAGAACTCAGTTTCCCACCCTAAAGGAAAGTCAGGGCTCTGCTGCTTCAGTTAGGGGAAGAAAGGGCAAGAAGGAAAGCTGTACATGGCCCTGAAGTTCCGTGTTTTGGTTGGTTTTTTCATATTAAAATTCCTTGAGAATTTATTGCCTTGTATAACGTATCATAAATATGGTCGGAGATTATAAAGTTCTCAATGTGATGAACGGCATGTATTTCATTTTTCAACCTATAATTGGTCCCAGATATCTATTAAATTAGCAAATCATTTCCATATATATATATATATATATATCAAGACAATAGCATGAAATTGTCATCATTTGGATTTATTTCATGAATCACAGTTGTTACCAGGTTAATTTTCAACATTTCTGGCAAAAAGAATTGTATGGCTACATAGAGTAACATACATCCTCATTTAGTGTATCGCCTATTCTACAGCAAGGAAATGTGTCTGTTCCCAGTTTGCAGCTGGGCCTAAGGTCTACAGGTGTGTGACAGCAGGAGGACCTGGTGCTTCTTATGCAGACTGGGAGGATTTGTACAGAGAAAGAAATGTTTGCATCGTGCCTAGAGTGAGAGAAAGCATGTCTATGATGAAATGACTCTGGCTGTGGGTTTGCATGCTCTCTCCAGGGAAGTGTGGATACGATTAACCAGGAATTGAGATTTGTGAGACCCGGGGACCATGGTGGTGTTTGAGCAATCACTCACCATCTTCCTCTGTGCACAAGGTTTTCGTAATAGTGTTGAAATCCAGAACATTCCAAGCATAGGGTCTGTTTGCTCAGCTGTAACCCCCTCCCCATCCTGGACATTTACTGGATATCCAGGGTTCACTTCGAGTCACCTGAGAACTTTTTTCTGAACTCCTCCTGTCTCTGGAGACTAAGCGGTCCCTCCCTTGGCCATCCTGGGATGAGGTGAGCGCCTCTAGGCCTTAGTCTTCCTTGGTCAACAGGCGAGGGGAGATGCCTCCACAGGTGCTTGAACAGGCTGGGAGGGAAGTCCAAGGTGGAATCAGAGGGGGATGGGAGCGCTGGCTCCTGAGGACAGATCTCGCCCTCATCTCATAGTGTCATCTCAAAGGGCTTCTCAGGAACCTGAAGGAACCTATTCAACTCTCAGAGTCGTTTGTTATTGTTGTGGTGGTGTTTGTTGTTATTTTACTTTTGTTTGTTTGTTTGGAGGACTCTCGTTCAGGCTGACCTAGAACTCACTCTGTAACCCCAGGTTGGTTTCATAGGAATCCTCCTACATCCTTGGTGCTGGGTTTATAGGTTACAGGTGTCAGCCACCATGCCTGTCTCATAATTCAGTTTTTTTGTTTGTTTTGTTTTGTTTTTTTCTCATAATTCAGTTTTTAATACATCAGGTTTGTTCAAAAGAACAAATAAATTCAAACTTTTGGTGTAGAAAAAAAACATTTTTCTAGAACCTGAGAAATTGAGGATTTAATTTGCTAAAGCATATGTTAATCTTTGAAATTCAGATAAACAACTGTCTGCAATGCCCAACACAATTAGTAAGATGTGGCAGCAATTTTAGCTACTTTTGAAGAAACCCTGCATAAGGAAGCTAAAATTAGAAAAGAGAGCCTGGTATGGTGGTTCACATCTGGAATCCCAGCACTTGGCAGGCTGATGCAGGAGGATTAATAGGAATCTGAGGTCAGCTTGGGCTGTGGAATGAGACCTTGTCTTAAACCCCATCCCTTTCCCCTCCACCCCAAATATTTAAAAATACTGAGATGGGCTTAATATTTTCTATCCACTTGGGGGCACTACCAGGCTGCTTCTCACCTTAAGGGCAAATAAGCTTAATTCATTGTGATCGCAGGGTTGTATGGTTTGTCTCCTAAGAGAATGCCATCCGGAGCAGCGTGATGCACACTAGTCACTTGTATTTAGTTAGACAAATTAAAGCTGAGTCTTAACTGTACTAACATGTCAAGTGCTCAGAAGCCACAGGCGGCCATGGGACTGGAGAATGCAGTCACACACAGTACCACCACACAGCTCTCCTATTGGACAGAGAAACTCCAGGAACCACCATGCAAATCTACCAATGCTGCCTCATTGCTAGCTTCATCTGTTACCTAGTTGAAAATCCCAGTTTCAGAGCTCGGGGAATGGCTCAGTGGATCAAGTACTTCACACTTTGATTCTTGGACCCCATGTTAAAAGCAGGAAGCTGCGCCATGCTTCCCAGCACTCTGACAGATGGGAGGCAGGGACAGGTGAATTTCCCAGTAGGTACAGGTGAACTCAGCAAAGAATGCGAGGAACCGTGCTAGGTGGAATGGTGAGGGCCAACCGAGTTGTCCTCTGACCTACACACACACACAAATTGAATTTGAATTTTTAAGTCAAAATTATTTTAAAGTAAATCATAATCTTACCTTGTTTCAATTATTTATTTAAAATGCTAAGAACATCCTTAATGAATTTTTTTTTACTCCTGCTCTTATATTCATGGAGTTCTAGAAGTGAAATTTTTGGTCAAAGTTTAGAGTTGATTTTAAGACTTCAGTACACAGGGTTACTCTAGAAGGTTTTTTGAAGGGGGGTTTTGTTTGTTTGCTTTTAATTTTTCAAGGTAAAGTCTTGCTCTAAATCAGACTGACCTGGAATTTACAATGTAGTCTCAGGGTGGCCTCAAACTCACGGTGATCCTCCTACCTGTCCCTCTTTAGTGCTGAGATTAAAGGTGTGTGCTACCACACCCGGCTCTAGAAGGTTTTATCTTAAAATAATTTATTTTTCAGCAGAGAGAGTGGGTGTGCCAGGGCCTCCAGCCACTGCAAATGAACTCCAGATGCATGTGCCACTTTGTGCATCCGGCTTTACCTGGATACTGGGGAATTGAACCCAAGTCTTTAGGCTTTGCAGGCAAGTGCCTTAACCACTGAGCCATCTCTCCAGCCCTCTAGAAGGGTTTTAACAGTTCATATTATCAACAGCTACAAAAGAAAGCTTCATGATTCAGCTTTGCCCCAGTACTTGATGATTTTTAAAAGTTGATGAACGGATTCAACAAGGAATCTGTTATCTCAGTTTTTGTAGTCATCTTCACATTGCTGGAACAAAACACCCAACCGAGAGCAGCTGATGGGAGGAAAGTGTTTATGTCAGCTTATAGGCTAGGGGGAAACTTCATCATGGCAGAGGAAAGCATGGCACAGGCAGAGCTGAACATCACCTCTGTCACAGCAGCTGGCAGGAAGCAGCAAGAGGGAGCCAGCCCAGCACTGGCAAGCTGGCAGGCCTGCCTGTAGTCACACACCCCCTCCAGCAAGGCTTCACACCCCAAGTTGCCACCAGCTGGGGACAAAGCACTCAAAACCCACAAGGATGCCATGGGAGACATCTCACCCAAAACACTACCACAGTGTTTAAAGCGTTCTCTTCAGTTTGGCATATTCTTTTATTTAAAATGCCCATATTCATCATATCCATGGAATGCCTAGTTTTCTCTAGTTTTCCTTTGTATTAGTGACTCTTGTGGGTGTTTTTTAATTATATTTTCTGAATGATTATTGAAGAAATCAGATTTTATGGTTTGGATTTTTTAAAGTTAATGATACCATATAATCACATGGTTTAAAGTGAAATAAGAGTAAGCTTCTCTAAATACAAATTTCCATCTGTTTTTCATGTACTGTTAGCATTTCATCCATTCAGAAACTGCCCATGCATAAGTAAACATGTGTATGTAATATATGTGTCTATGTACATGTATAGCCATATAAAACACATTGAATTGGACCATGTATAATCTGGATGTATGTCCCATTTTTTTCTCATTTAACATTTCTTGGAGACACCTCCTTTGAGCTGTCCCATTCTTTAAAGAAAATGGTATCCAGTGATGTTGAGATGAGGAACATTCTAGATAAACATTTCGAGATGGTTTCTTGTCCTTCGTGGTTATGCACAGTGCTGCCGGTGCATGTTTCTTCAACTTCACTGATTCTGGACATGAATTCAGGACCCCTGTAGAAAATATGACCAGCACCAGGATACATGCATCAAAGCTTAGACACATTTTAGATTTTTTGTTTGTTTTTTAAGGTAGAGTCTCATTCTAGCCCAAGCTGACCTGGATCTCATTGAGTGCTCCCAGGCTGGCCTTGAACTCACAGCAGTCCTCTTGCTTCTGTCTCCAAGTGCTGGGATTAGAGGTGTGTTCCACCATGCCTGCTAGATTTTTTTTTTTTTTTTTTTTTTGCCAAGATGTCTTCTTGTACCCAGATCTCTTCACTTACATCACTTCTGAGGGTCGGGGAAGACATGAGGTTCAGACGGGATTTGTGAGGGTTGGGGTATGTTCCTGGGCTCTAAGCAGGTTGCCAAGCCTACCACTCAGTCCTACGGATACTTCTGCATTGCTCATTGGTGCTCCCTCGGTCCTCATCTTATTTCTTACTAATTGACTTTTAGTTATCTTTTGTTGCATAACAAGTTACTTGCTGCTCACCTGGGAGCAAAAAAAAACCCCCATGATTTTGTAGGTTAAAACAATAAGGTACCATCTCCTTTTTTGAAAATCAGGAATATGGACACAAGGTGAGTGGTAGGTAGCTCTGATTCGACCTTGCTGTCAACTGGGACATCCCATCTTGTGTCCTCTCATGTGGCCACTCCTCACAGGTTTTATTGAGGACATCTTTGACTGAATTGAATATGACCATAAATTCAGGAACACCTATAGAAGATATGACCAGCACCAGGATACATGCATCAAAGCTTAGGCTATTGCAGAAAGGCCTTTTTTAATTCCTTGCAACTCACAGTGTGCTAGCTGGGCTTCCCTCAGCAGAGACAGTGCTCATAATGAAGGTCCCAGTATTTCTGTAACCTAATCTTGGAAGTAACTTCCCTTCACCTTGGGCCTCATTCTGTTTGTTAGAAGTGCCTCTGGGAGAGGAATAATACCATGTGAGAACTAGGAGTCAATCACTGTGGACTGTCTTTTCTCTTTTAAAGTTTTATTGCATATGTATACATTCTTAAACTCTCTCTCTCTCTTCATATATACATATATGTATGTATCCTTTTAATGTGTTCCTAAGTAATAAGGTGCTCTGTACAAATAAAATGTTTTAAAAGCTATTTTGTACAATGTTAAATTGAAAAATTACAGCATATTGTATAGCTCCCAAAACAAAATGGAGCAAAACTGTCAAGTTAAAATGTTTCAAATAATCACTTTCCAATTGCTAAGCCAATTACATGATTGTTAAAATACATTCTAGGGAACACGGCCTTTCACATCAGCAATAGTTAGGATGAGACCCTCTTGCTTGACAATCAGAGCTTTTAAAATATCCATCAAGTAATCAAGAAAAAAAAAACCTTAACAATAGTCAGATAGTATTCACAAAACTCATAAAGTCTAGCAATTATTCCCCTTGTCATTTTCCAAGCAGAGTTACACATGCACACAGATGCTTGCACAGAATGTTCACATCAGTGTATCCAGCAGCCCAAGCCTGGAGACAATAGCACACCCATCACCTCGGGAGGTGAACAGAGAAACAGACTATCCAGATCATAGGTTGCTATTTGATCTTGAAAAGACATAAGCTGTGAAGCTATTGAAAGATGGGAGGGAGCTTTGAATGCATATTACTGAGTGAAAGGAGCCATCCTGCAAAGGTGCTGTGTTATTCCAACTCTACAGACCCAGAAAAAGGTACACTATGGAGATAACAAAAATGGTCAGTGGTTTCCAGGGATGGGGAAAGGAGGAACCAAGATACTGAGCTAGAAGATTTTCAAGGTGTTAAAAACACTCAGTGAAGCCGGGCATGGTGGCTCACACCTTTAATCCCAGCACTCGGGAGGTAGAGGTAGGAGGACCACTGTGAGTTCGAGGCCAGCCTGAGACTACATAGTGAATTCCAGGTCAGCCTGGGCTAGAGCAAGACCCTACCACAAAAAACAAAAACAGAAACATAAAAAACCACTCGGTGAGATACGGTGACAGTGGGTAACATTATGCTGGTTGTACTTAGAAGGCACCTCAAGGTGAGCCCTCAGATAAACTGGCTTTGGATGATTGCAGTGAGTCTGTTTAATTATTTTTAAAATTGTGCCACTCTGGTGGGGATATTGACAATGTGTGTGTGTGGGAGGGGAGGGTGCTGCTTATTTCTGAAAGGGACAGAGGAAACACACACACATAGAAATAACCCAGCCGTGGAGACGGACTCAGAGCAAGTCAGTGCAAGAACATCTTGAGAATGCAGGGGGAAAAAAGCTTCAGACTAAAATTGAGGAACTGGAAAACAGCTTTGTGAAAATGAGGGTGAGTTAAAATTATTTTAATACAAAGAAAAAGCGATAATTAACTGTCAACAAATTTTTTGCTAACAGGCTGCTGTTATAGTTAACCTCGTTGCTGCACAGAAAAGAACCCAACTGTGATGGTTAGGTTTTGTTGTCAACTTGACCTTTTTAGTAATCTTGGGTGAGTCTCTGAGGATGTTCTCAGGAAGGCAGCACCTCAGTAGGGGGCAGGATATAAGGAAGCTCAAGGAAGCTAGAAACAGACATCCCTTCCTGGGAGGGCAGTGCAGGAAGGAAATTCCAGACTTGAGTCAACAAGTCTGGAAAAGGGTTGTAAGACCCCCACACTAAGGTTACTTATAGGGGGAGAAAATCTCTACTCCCTCCCTTTTTGCTGTTCTATGTGTGTGGTGGTGGTGATGTGTTTCTCTCTCTGCTTGGGCCTGTGAAGGAGGACCAGCCTCTTTTACTCTTATGGAACCTCCCCTGGATCTGTAGCTTCAATAAATTCTTTCCTCCCGTAACCGTGCCTGGTTTGGAGATTCATCCCTGCCGTGTGTGGCTGACTAGACAGTAACCAAAAGCTGCTTGTGGAGGAATGGGTTTATTTTGGCTTATAGACAAGGGCAAACTTCACCATGGCAGGGGGAAATGGTGGCATGAGCAGAGGATGGACATCACCTCCTGGCCAACATCAGGTGGACAATAGCAGTGGGAGAGTGTGCCAAATACAGACAAGAGGAAGTTAGCTATAATCCCCATAAGCCCGCCCCAACAACACACCTCCAACCAGGTTCCAGTTCCAAAACTGCCATCAGCTGGGGATCAAGAATTCAGAACACATTCCTTTGTGGGGGTCACCTGGATCAAACCATGACAGGTACCAATAATAAATTATGCAGAATGAAGCAGTGTTTTGATGATAGAATGCTTCTGTCCCTCTGGCTCCATTCCTTTGCAACCTGACAGTCACGTCTTGCTTTGGATAACGGGAATGCGCACGTGACTGCCTCCCTACATGAGGGCTGCAGAACCCTCATGGAACACATCAGGGCTGACCTGGGTGGTAGACATGGAGGTGCACTGCCTGTTTCCCCTCCAAAGAACCAGCTGCCTGGCTGCAGGAAATGTGGTCAACAGACAGCTCTAGGTTACTAAAAAGGTCCAGCTTAGTTGCAGAGGCCACCATCTTGCCAAACAGCCCGTGTCTTGTGATCCACGAGGTATGTGTGAAAAGAACAGCCAAGTGATCTTTGTGGCAGACAAGATAGTCGAGCAATGTTCACTTCTGAGGTCCCTGCAACTAGGACAGACCTGTGTGGACTCGTGTCACAGTTCGAGTTCTTCCTCCGCACTATCTGTCCTGCATTCCACAACATTCCTCTCCTTCCCACTGCTCCATTCTTTCTGGCCCTTTCACAATGTTCCCTGAGACTTGGAGAGGGTGATACAGATGTTGGATTGAGGGCCGAGCATTGAATCAAAAACTGTTTTGTCTTTTTTTCTAACTCTGTCTCATGGTTTCTTACTGTGTTCAGAATCTATAGTATCACACTCAAATTACTTTTTTGTTTGGTGACAGGGTCTCACATTGTAGCCCAGGCTAGCCTAGAACTCACAATGTAGCCCATGCTGGCCTGTACCTTTGGCAATCCTCTTGCCTCCGCCTCCCAAGTGCTGGGATTATAGGTGTGTGGCTGCACCCTCAGTTTACAGCCAGTTTTGATGATTTAAGAAATTTCCATGGGGTCCACTTTTGAGATGTATGCAGAGTTGGAACACTGTTTACCCCTCACCCCGTGTCATTTGGATCACTGTAGGAAGTTCCTCTCTCCCCACCTCTATTCTTGTTACACCAGACTTTTCAGAGCTTCCCAAAAAATTCATTCAAAGATGAATACGATCTCGTGCTCAGTATCCCCATGCTGAGTCCCACGTAAGTGAGAACGGTGCCAGGTCCTTGTTGGCAAGGTCTCTCCTGTGGTCTGTCGCCGACCTGTGACAGTGTTAGGCACACTCTGGCCTGGAGTCCTTAGCTTGCTGTCGCTTTTCCCCAGTAGTGACTAGACATGTTCCCTCACCAACTTGTGCTCATTCAGATATTTTAGTGAGACCTTCTTTGAACACCACATTTAAAGTTTGCTACTCATGGGCTGGAGAGATGGCTCAGAGGTTAAGGCACTTGCCTCCAGGGCCTAAGGCTCCTGGTTCAATTCCCCAGTGCCCACATAAGCCAGACCCACAAGGTGGTGGCCCTGGCGCTCTCTCTCTTTATCTCTCTTTCTGTATCTCTCTGCTTAAAAAATGAATAAATAAAATAGTAAATATTTTTTTAAAAGTTCCCTACTCATGAAATCATAATCCCCTTCCTTGCTTTACTACTTTCTAAAAGCTTTCTTCCCGACATTCTTGGTAACCATTGAGTTGATTTCCTGTTTGCCAGTAATCCCATTGCTGCTCCCGAATGGAAACTTTCTTCACTGCTGCATTCCCATCCTGCCTGGTCCAGAGTTTACATCTGATAAGGGTTGTTGGAGCAAGTGCTCTTTCCTGGACTCTCATTGGAGGGTCTAGTGTACAGCACGGGAATTTTGTATCACCGTTGTACTCAGACGCTTTCTCTGGCAGTGTCCTTGGGTGAAAGGGGTTTGGGCTTGCCAGAGTATGATGCAGAGGCATAAATAATATATTTCTGTGTTGGTGTCTGTGTCCACCCTTCCAGTGGGCACAGCTTGTTCATTCATTTGTGGCTGTCCTGGCATTGACTTTCTCAGAGAAGATTCTGGGCACGCTGACCAGACACCAGGGCAGCGGTGAAGCCGGAGGACAGGCCCTCCCTGGACGGTGAGGACCCGAGAACTGAGGGCGCTGCCCCTGGAAGCCGCTGGCTTCGTAAGTCAGGGTTCAGTTTCCAGCCCCGGAGTGGGGGTGCGGTAGCAGTGACTAGAGCCAGGAGTCTGGTCCCAAACAGGAAGATCTGGTTTGGGTGTGGACTCTGCTGGTCGCAAGCAATGCAGGACTCGGGCCCCGACAAGCCTCGAAGTGGGTCGGGTTAGCTTGGAGGAGACTCCATCACAAATTGCCCAATCTACCCATGAATGCCCACTGGGTGCCAATCTCTGTTTTCATTTCGTTTTCGCCAACTAGATCCTGCAGCTTCATTTGCTGGGACCAGGAACAACACAGAAACAACGGGGAATATTCAATTTGGATTGTACAACCCTCCCCCTCCAGGGACAGCTTCTGGGGCAGCGTGCGCCATGGTGAGGAGGTTCACCTGTGCAAGCACCTTTGGTCAGCGGCCTCCTCCTGGTTCCCTGCAGCATTGTTAGGATGCAGGTGGGACTCCAGTCCCTCCTCATCAGTAGCCTCCTATTCTTCTGCATTTCCTTTGCTGCAGTCAGACTCTCTCTTCTCTTCTCCTGCCAGCCCAGGCCACCCCCTTCCAGGGCTCCTCATTAGCACTCAGATCCTTTCCTGGTTGAAGCCCAGCCCAGAGCTTCAACCTCCCGCCTGCTCACCTTTCCTGAGCTGCTGTGCTTATGTGGTAATGCAGCCTGGAGCACCTGCTCGCCCTACCCCGCACTGACCATCACCATGCTCCGTCGATGGCCCCAGATTCCCCAAACGGATTCTGGAGAAGCTTCTTGGGGTTTTAGAAGATTAAACTCCTTTTATTCCACTCACTCACAGGGCCAGATATTTCTTACTTTCTATCAGTGTTTCTCAAACTGGCCTGATAATAAGAGCGTCTGGTGCCTTCACGGAAAACAGGACTTTCCAAAGGCCATAGCTTTTTACACTGGAATCTTCAGGGGGAGGGTCTGTCCAGGTGTTCCCACCATCAGGCCTGTTTAGGAAACACAGTAAGTGCTCAAAAATGTTGATTTTTTTGTTTTGTTTTGTTTTTTGAGGTAGAGTCTCACTCTAGCCCAGGCTTGGTGTCCAACTCACAGTGATCCTCCTACCTCTGCTTCCCAAATTGCTGGGATTAAAGGTGTGCAACACCATACCCAGTTCACATCTTGATTTTTAATGGCAACAGTTCCCTTAAAAGAAGCAAAGAGACTTCAGCATACCTGGTGAGCACTTGGTGACATCTGATGGAGCCCAGGACTGGGCATAAAGGGATTTAGGAGAAACAATGAAGTTGAAGGGGGTAGGTGCCAGGAGGAGGGAGGGTCGCCTGGCAGCAATCATGTGGTAAGATATCAGGTGAGTAGAAATCAAGGGAAATGAAGCCGCATCGACAGTCCTCTCTGAAAACTTCTGCCATTCATGACCCAGGAGGCACCACAGGATCATTTACTCCCTGTTTCATACAAGGCAGAAATTCCTAAGAAGGTGATGGTGCTTTTAGGATTACGTCATCCAGGCCAACCTGTGCCAATCTAGAAGATGAAGAAATGGAATCCAGGCAGTGGAATAGTTTGTTCAAGAATATAGGGCTCTCATGCGAACTCAACCGTGCTATCCACCCCCTTTACAAACATTTATATCTTTAAAATCACATTACTTTTGTAATATATCTTTATTATCAATAATTAGATACACTGTATGAGCAAATCTTGTGATGGTACCCCCATTCCCCTCCTCTCTGTCCCAAACCCACTCACTGGGGCCCTCCTCCATGGGCATACTAGATCAGTCAGTAGGGTAGGGGGTTATGAATTGCACAAGAGGTAGACAGTTTTCCCCTCCCCCCTGCATGTTGTTGCTGAGGGGGGCCAAAAATCACATTACTTTTTGCTCGGGTTTTATGAATCCATGTTTTATATGAAGAATATTTAATGCTTGATTGGATACTGAATTTTCACAAATGGGACCCAATTCTGAAAGAGTATTAATAACTGAGCTGCATCAGTTACCACAGTGATTGAGAGAGATATACTGGGCATTAATATATGTCTATTCTTCTGGCCTTTGATTCGCTCATTCAGACTCTAACCCTCAAGTTCAACCATTTCCACTCTTCCCATACCTGAAGGCACTGACCTTGGAGCTATTCAGCCATTTGAATCCTGGCTCTACTGTGTTGGCTTTGCTCTTCATTGTTTAATATCTAATATTAATATTTAACACATACATAACAATGTATTTCTCTAAGCCTTGGCTTCTTTACCTGCAAAGGCGTGATAACACCTTGTACAATTGCTCTGAAGATCCAATGCAATGATGCTTGAAAGGTGTTTAGTATGCAGACACTCAGCAGTACTCTGTGAGTAAGACGTCTTTATCGATTCCCAGCAAAGCTTCGGTCTTCATCAGGTTCTCCTAATCAGAGACGCTATCAGAAAGGGCTGCTTCTGGGCCAGTCGCCCTACCCTGACTGCACTAAACACGCTATGGCAGTCACATTGTTTTACCGGGTTTTTAAATTTTTATTTATCAAGTAGAAACTTTGTATAAACAAATCATCTGTTGGTATCACCGTTTCCCTCCTCCCTGCTCCTTTCCGCTGCGTGCCCTCCTCAGTAGGATTTCTGGTATGTATCCTGGGGTTGTGCAAGCAGCACTCAGACACTGGGGTGGGGGGAAGCATTGCCTCTGGATATTCATTCACCCCACCTTGACTCTTTCAATCTTTCCATCCCCTCTTCCACAAAGTTCCTTGAGCCATGGTGAGTGAGTTTTAAGTCTACGATAGTGTTCAGCTCTCAGCAGTTTCTGGATTTCTGCTTTGTTATGTTTTGAGGATGCTCAGTGCCTGTGTCCATCACCTGCGCAGGTTGTCAGCTCACTGTGGGAGCAGCATTCTTGCTCATCTTGCCAATTCCTCTCTGGTTTCACTTGGACCCTAGCTGGTATGTGAGGGGTGGTTCACCTCAGCGAGTCAGCTATCCTTTCTGGTCTTGGTAGAATTAGTTCATCTTCAGTGTTTTACCAGGTTTTGGTTGAGTAAATTATATAGACTGAATATAATATAGGTAAATTATTTTATTTTATATCAGAGAGAGTCTCACTATATATTCCAAGCTGATCTTAGACTTGTGGTCTCCTGTCTTTGCATTCAGATTACTGGAATTATAGGCATATTCAGCCACAGCCAGCTCACAGGTATACACTTAACTCTGGCAAATGAAATATAGAAGACAAGTCTGCTGGGGACCTCTAGAAAGTTTATCCTTATTCATAAAAATAAATGTATGGAAGAAGAAACACCTATCTATTGGATGTGGTTACATCTGTGTTTGCTATCCAGCTTCAGCCTTGAGAGGAAGGAGGAATGGGAAGACAAAAGACGGGGTCCTTGGTAATGTAAATAAAGCGCGAGGTTAGCTGAAGCCTCAGTCATGGGGAGTTCTTGGTATGTGAGAAAAGATTACCGAGAGTGATACCAATACTTATCTGAATTGTGTTTAATCTTCTGTGTGTTGTTGGAAGTACCCTGAATAACACCCAAACTCTCGCTTGGCACAGACAAGTCCATGTCCTTCCAAGTCTCATAATTTCAAGAACAGCCCAGGACTCCTAACTTCTTCATTGACTCAGTTTGGTCTATTTCTACCTCTTCTCTCCTTTCTCCCCGACAATCCCTCCCACCTCTCTATAGAAGAAATATCCTAGAATATGTCTTTTGAGCATTTCAAAGCACAGTATCTGCAAATATGTAAACACGTGGACATATGCTCTGTGGTTCTGAAGACGCAAAGAGAAAGGTTTTCTGCCGGTCTACATGTGGGTTGACATGCACTTATGTGACTGGAGTGGTTTGTTTGTTTGTTTGTTTGTTTTTCAAGGTGGTGTCTCCATCTAGCCCAGGCTGACCTGGAATTCACTATGTAGTCCCAGGATGGCCTCAAACTCGCAGCGATCCTCCTACCTCTGCCTCCCGAGTGCTGGAAATAAAGGCATGTGTCACCGCACACTGGGCTTGGAGTGTATTTTAACAAAAAGAATTTCACTCCCATCTCAAGTATGACTCCAAGTTCTGTCGTTAACTGTAGATTTCCTCTGAATTTGCTAAATTTGGTTACTAATGAAGGCGAGGATTAAGGAGAGTGTGCACAGTGCCATCATGGATAATAGATGGTGTTTATGCGTAGCAAGGCCCACAACCATTCTTTCATGCCAGGAACAGGAAGTGGGAAGAGTGGAAGGGCTGACCAGAAATGAACGACAGTCAGAGGGGATCTTAATAGCCGTGTTGCACGTGTGACCTGGAAATGTTCTAAGACTTGTCCAAAGTCCCAGGGCTCCTTGGTGTGTTTGAACATGCACACCAGAGCTCATTGCTCCAGAACATGTGATTCTGGTGATTAACACAGATCCCTTTTACCTGCATTGGGACTTGGGGCAGGTGACAAACAAGGTGTCAACAGGACACTTTCCAGACTGACCAAGTGGCAATGGGTCAAGGATTACCCATGGAGGAGACTCCAACTTTGCAGAGAGGTACGAAACGTGGACTGTTCCCCAAACACAGAGGAAAGAGTGATGGCGACCAACTCCACTCACTCTCATAGACACCAGATGCTCAGCTCATCTTCCTTCTTGTTACTCAAAGCAAAAATCATAGTAGATGGGAGAGGCGGGGTAGAACCCAGGAGAATCAGATGTTGGAAGCTGTGGTCGACTTATGATGATATACAGGTGTCACATCAGAGTCAAGAAGTCAGCATCCTCAGCCAGTTGTGACAGCCAACGCATCGCCAGGAGTCTAAAGATGAAGCCCTGATGGAAACCTGCCCCTGAGGAAGAGACCTCAGCTCTGCTCTAGCCTGGCTGAACTACACATAGCAGAAGCCTGAAAATTTTAATAGGACCCAGTCCTATTGGTATTTGCAATGTCTGGTTAAATTGTCTGCTTTTGATAACAGATTATATTCTGTTAAATTCTAAAGGTCAAAGACAGATACTTGTCCTTCTGTTTAGGTGTATATTTTGATAATTGTCAACTCAGATTAAGAAACATCTAAACATTATCCAGCAAAACATTATAGCTTCACAGAATCAGGTAGATTTTGACAGCATTATATTGCAAAACTGTTAAAATTTAGACTTGCTAACAGCAGAAAAAAGAGAACTCTGTAAATCAAACATTTATTAATGTTTGAAAGCAGTAAGACTCCAAGTAGTTTGCCAGGAAGACCAGGAGGTATCACTAAAATAAATAAAAGATATGAAGATTCACAATTCAGGTGAAGAAGGGGGAATATTATAGCAAAATGAGCAGGAGCTCACTGCCCTTCCCCATATTCATTGTGCAGACATTTGTTTGCCACAGATGGCCAGTCACATAGCATGAGGTGAGAGAGACCATAGCTTTGAAGTCCTGTGAGACAAAAGAAGGATTTGCTTTAACTGTGATAAGGAAGTTAGGAAAAGATGAGGCCAGAGGATACCTGGAGAGAATTATCTGAACTTCCTGGAACCTTCGATCAAATGCCACTGCCCCACAGGACTCCTGTTCCCCATCCAGGCTGCTGAAATCTGCACAAAAGAACATTCAATCTTCTGTTGCAATCCAGGCTTAATAGCATTTGTTGACAAAACTCAATTGCATGCTGATTGCATCCATTTCCCTGTGCATTTTTACACAGCAGGTGGCTGTGGACAAGGAGACCATGTTTCTAAAGTCAGAGGCAATGACATAAATGTGACGTCCTGAGATCAGTTGTTACCAGGTAGGAAAGGAAAGAAAGCCTCAGTAGGTGTGAGTCCCCAGAGCAGAAGCAGAGGAGACTCGGCAGCTGGCGTGGTTAGTGGCAGGGGAAGGGGTAGCTACTGCAAGATTAAATCAGAATCCGGGAATGTGCTATGTAGGTCAGCCAGTTCCTGGCCATTTGGGACACTTGAGGAAATTGATGCCAAAAGTCAAGCATGGGCTGTGCCAATATATCTTTCTTATTTTCTTATCCACACAGTTTAGAACGATGGAAAGTCTGAGGGAAACAGTACGGTCTTACAGGTCAGCCTGGACTTCCGTGTGCACCACTATTTTCCTTTCACCTTCCTTAGTTTTATTTCCTTCTATTATTATAGGATTTGAGCTAACTATCCAGGCTGATCTAGGAATGACTATGGAACCCAGGCTGGCCTTGAACTTCTTAACATGGCAATGTTCCTTCACTGACCTTGGATGACAGCAGTGTGCCACCACACTTACATGATCTGCCTTATTGAAAAGGGTTTTTAAAAAATTTTTGCTTCAGTTTGAAATTCAACTTTCAATGCTCTCCTTCACCCCCTCCCCACCTTACCTACCCAGTGGGATCTTGTTACATTGCCCAGGTTGGTTTTGAACTCAGCTCAATTGTTTCTTCTGACTCAGTCTTCTTGGTAGCTGGGATTCTGGGCATGTGGATGTGTATCTTAGTTTTTTCCTACTTGCTTCTTCCAGTATTATATTAGATAGTGTAGACCATATTCAATTGTTTTATTGCAGTGAACATTTCATATTTAAATTGTTCCTTCATAATGATAAGTCGAATCATGAAACTTAGCTAATAAGAGACTTAAAAAGATTCCCAGGAAAAAAAATCATTACAGTTTCAGAAGAAACACATTCAAGCCTATGCATGACAGCCCATCTGTGTGCAGGAATGTCGAGGCAACCCAGGCATGTGCACATGAGCAATGGGAAGGAGCTATGGGAAGGAGCTATGGGAAGGAGCTATGGGAAGGAGCTATGGGGAGGACCACCTGCAGTGCTCTGGACTGGCCCCATGCACAGATCCTAAGGACAGCAGTGAGGGGCAGCAGGAGCTCTGCCAAACGGGAAGACTTGGGCAAATAAAATGAGACATCTCAGATATTAAAGTGGATGTAATTTGGGGGGAAGCAATTATAAGGGAGGAAAGGGAGAAAGGAACAAATTGGCGCAAAAAGACTGCACAAAGCGTTGATAATAGTAGAACTCCTCCACAGTGACAACGATGGGGTCAGTGTGACTGAGCTTGGTGCTTGAGGTCCCCAAACCAGAGGAGTGAAAAGCAAAACCAGGCACTTCTCTCGAGCGGGAGAGTTGAGGGGTGTCTGTGACTGAGCTGGTCTGAGTCATAAGTGCTGTTTCCATAAAAAGACAGACTCATGCACAAGGCCAGGTCAAGGCCCCTTCTGTGGCAAGAGACAGGCTTCTTCGGGGCAAATGTCAGTGTCGACTCACTTGTCATGCCAGAGGGATGTCTGCTGACAGCCGTGCAGTTTGCATCATCACAGAGACATCTGTGAAGAACAATGCCTTAAACCTGAATTGTTTGATATTATTCAAAGCCCGTCTTTATCCACAATCACATTTGCTCCTCTAAAGCTGGCAAGTCGCATGCTATTATACATCGGAAGACGAGGAGTCTGAAACCCACTGTAGCTCACCAACCGAGTCTCCAAGTCATACACGTGGGCAGCCCAGGTTTCGAACCCCTGTCTCTTGGAGACCAGGTTTACTTCTGCTTTCTCCTTAAGAGAATTGACAGCAGTCAAAGTCATTTTTTTGCTTTAATTTATAGAATTTCAAAGCTAAATTGAAAGTATTCTGAAAGAATTAGTTTGCCCTTATCATAGCTAGACTTGTGTTCTTTGTTCCCTGGTCTTAAACTTTTTATTTCGTGTTGCCTGGTCATAATTCTTTATGTTGACTGACACTTTACCTTGCCTTTGGTCTAGAGTTCCTGCAGGCTATATTAAATCACCCAATGAGGGGCAAGTTTACAAGTAAACGCATAAATGTAACAAGGATAAAGAAACCCAAAACATTAAAATAGTATATTTTCCTAGGAAGATCCGGTAGCTGGTTCCTAGGAGCAGGGCCACACTTAGGAAATCCCTGCTTTTGGCTTAGACGGAAGTTGATTAGCATTTTTGAAAACTATGGTTACAAAAACACCCTCTACAACTTTGGGCAAAAAGCCTGACTTCAGATTTTGAAACGTAACCAAACAAAGGATACCCTAGCTCAAAGTCTCCTACTGCTTTACAGATAACGGATAAAAACCAGCCCATGGCACCACCCTCAGTGCTCTGAGTTTATGCACCAACCTGGGACCCTGAGCTTGTCACTTGTGACCTTCACTGCTTCCTCTCATGGGCCCAGTTCATGTCATGTCCCTCAAGAAGAGCCTGAGGTTCTGCTGGTCACTTCACTTAAGTAGAAGCCCCCTTCTCGGTGTTTCATACCACTATAATTAGGGAATTATTAAACGTGGGCTGGGAATGGCACTATAATTAGTGGGTTACTTGTCTCCCCTGGTGGATCGTGGATTCCTTAAGCCCAGAACTATGTCATGGTGATCTGTGTGCAGAGGTAACCTTGCATCACACTTGGCTCATAGAAGGTTCTGAGGTTAGCTTTTTTTCTGAGCTCTTGCACCTGGGTAAAGTGATGGCCAACGTGTTGCCACATACACGGGTCAGCAGACCACAGCCACACCATGGTCAGACATGCTTTTCTTGGGCCTCACTTCTAATCCTAGGTCCCTAATGGCGGCAGGGCCTTTATCTTTTTGTTTTGCTCTCTTTTGTTTCTTTCTTTGGTCCATCTGTTCTATTCTCGATTTTCCTCATGATGAAACCCATTTTACCTAGAAGCCTAGATTCCTGCTTTAAAAATCCTTGTATTTTATGATTCTTTTGGTGTTAGGCATAGAACTTAAGGCTTCATGCGTACTAAACGTGTGGTGCCACTGACCTGCATTCCTAGCTGTTGATGTACCTCCTAGTGCTGTACGGGAGGATAGGATTTATTGAAGCTACAGATCCAGGAGAAGTTCTGTAATGGTGAAAGAGGCTGGTCCCCTTTCACAGGTCGAAGCAGAGAGAGAAATACACCATCACCAACACCACACACACACACACACACACACAATAGCAAACAGGCAGGAGGCTGGGGGTGAGGGGCCGGGTGGGGGAGATTTCCTTCTCCTTTATATAGCCTTAGGGTGGGGTTTTGCAACCTTCTCCCAGACTTGCTGATTTCCTGAGTCTCTGGAATTTCCCTACCTCAAGCTCTCCTAGGAAGGGATGATAGTTTCTAGCTCACCTGAGCCTCCTTACATCTGCCCCCTACTGAGAGGGCTGCCTTCCTGTGAACAACCTCAGAGACCCACCCAAGATGACTAAACAGGTCAAGTTAACAACAAAACTTAACCACACAACTGTGATGGTTAATCTCTGGTTGCCATTTGACAGGATTCAGAAAAGCTATCGAAAAAATCTTTGGGAAGGTCTGCAAGGGATTTTCTAGATTAGATTGACTGAGGTGGTTAACCCACCCTAATTGGGGGTGACACCACTCTATGGGTTGGGGTTCTGGACTGCATATAAAGGAGAAATGTAGCTGAGCGGCAGCATTCGTCACAGTCTGCTTCCTCACTGTGAGCTGCCTTGAGCTCCTGTAACTATGCCTTCCCCACCATGATGGACTGGAACCTGGATCTGTGAGCTCATATAAACACTTTTCCCCAAAACTGATTTTTGACAGGTCTTTTGTCCCAGCAACAAGAAAGTAACTAATACACCAGCTCTTAATGTTATTTTTTTAATTGGAACTATTTAAACTCAAAATCACGTTTTACTTGGCAATAAAATGCAGACTTAACATGACTCTCATGCTGAAAATATTAAGTATGTAGGAGTTAGAAATAATCTCTAAAATATTTCTGCATATCCATATTCACATATATGTGTTCTCTTTGTGTATTATAGAAAATAATTTATTGGGTCAGTTCCCAAGTGTCCAGATTGTCTAGCTGGATTTTGAAGTTGTTGTCTTTTAATATGAAACAAATTTGAACTATTTATGGAAAAATCTAGAGGTAAATGTGGGTGTTTTGTGGTGTGGGTGAGCTTTTGGGAGTTGAGCTGTACAGGCCTTCTATGCTGGTTTTAAAATTTTGTTCTTGTTCTTATACTGGTATGCCTCCTTTAGCTAGTAACTCCAGGGGTAGGATAAATGATGGGGTATGTTCCTTTACTCCAAAGCTAAGGGTTGAAGCTGGGAGGGGTCATAAAAGTAGATTTCAAGAACCATGTTACTGTGCTAACAAGGAATTGGTACTGTCTTCCCACAAGTTTGAGGCAAGTTTGGCCTTTCATTGCAACATTCTGCAACATTCTCTCAGTCTTAGAGGACAAAGCAGAATAGTGGAGGCAGAAGAAGGGGATTACAACTCAGTATAGGGATGTAAGGAGAGCGAGGACTATGGCCGTGAGTTAGGGATGAAGGGAACATGGTGGATACAGCAAAGAAGTAAAATCCTCACAGTGGTCACTTTAATTGGGGGAAGGTAGAGAAGGATGAGACTAGAACAGCTGTAGACTTCTGGTTTGGTCATTATGGGAATGCTACTTATGGAAATAAAGAACATGAAGGTCAACGTGAAATAAGACTTCATAAAACAACTACCTCAAGAAATGGTTTGGTTGAAAGTGAAAGGCAAGTCATTGGTAATTATTTGATAATGTACTTCGAATTTGATGAGGCATGTACCGTGTTTCTTTGGTCAGGCTGTTTCCCACGTCTCGATGCTTCAACAAGAAGCATTGCTGGGAAGAGCACTCAGTGGAACCAGTTCAGACTGGTGTGCAGTGTGCTACCTGGGTGTCTGTACTGGTTACTGTTAACTGCAGAATCACCTGGGACTGGAAATATACCCAGCTCTCAAAAGCATATCTGTGATGAGGATAAAATTGTGCAAGTGCTAAAATTTGTCTCCAAACTTAAATCCCTGGCTGTCTTTCCTGGCCAATCATGTGCAAAGATCAGTTGTACAAATAACCAAGCTAAATAAGAAAATAAGAGTTAGTCATGAGAGCCAATATGAAAAATAATAGTAAGAGTTAAAATATACTGAGCACATGCTATGTCCCAGGAACTGTTTTAAATAGTCTTAATCTTTCCCACTCATTTTGTAAGGTCCAGACCCCCCAAGACAGACCACCAGAGACTCAAGTCAGAGCAAAAGCAAGGGTTACTTTATTCAGGCAGGTTCGAACCCGGACCGTGGTCAATCAGTCACTCAGCGAACTGAGACCAACGGTGCGGAATGCAGAAACTCAAGCCTTTTTATAGACAGAAGTAAACAACTTTGGGGAATTTCCAGTCCAAGGGTTAGGGTCTGTGTAAGCAGGTTACAAAAGCCAGATAAGCGGAACTAAGACCAAGGCCGGAGTAGATGTCTGGTGTTTAGTTATTCTTATCTCTCCACATTCCTATAGCATAAAGCATTTCACAGAAACCAAAATAGTCATTAGTCACTTAATTCTGCCTTCTAGCCAGCTGCTCATCTTAGGGTCTTATGACACCCAGCGACTCAGGTGAGCAGTTTTAAAACAAACCCTTAGCTATTTCTTTTAAAAATAAGTGTGTTAGCCATTTTCTATTTCACAAGAGAAACATGAATGTCACTTAGCCATTTTCTACTTTACGAGAGAAACACAGGCACACTTCACAATTTGGGAATGACTCTCATGGTACTCATCTTGCAGATGGGAAACTGAGTTACAAAGTTTATACAAAGCCACATGCTAGTCCATGGTTTAGATGAGCTCAGTGTAACTTCAGATCCTGTTTTTATAAACCCTATGCTAAAGAGCAGTGAATGTGACCTCCTGGTAGAAAGCAAAAAGCTAGAGCTGGAGGGGTAGCTCATTGTAGAGCACGTGGTCTGGGTTCCATCCATACTACCAAACCTAACCAAATGAAACAATAAGCCCAGACAAGGCAGTTCGTAATGGACATCTTTTTTTTTTCTTTTGCTAGATAAGCACTCCACTACTGAGCCACATACCCCACCCTGGCTCTTCATTTTATTATTACAACCCCAAGAAAAGAAAAACATGGTACATATTGGCAAGAAATAAATATTAAATAGAATTAGTGATGAAATTAGGTAATTTATAAAAATGTCAGCATCTGTTTAATAGTTTCAGGGTTATTAATCAAACCATAGCTTTTCAATGCCTGACAGAATGGAATGATTATTATAATTACAAGCAGTTTACTTGAGATTTGTTCATTTGGGTATGCAAGGATACGTCCTAGGAGACGCGTTGCTAGGTGACATCATACTACACATACATACTAAAGCACCTTTGATGGCATCTGGTGACATACTATCATGGGACCATATGTATATATATCGTAGTCAGCACAAACCGCTGAGATGAATCTTCAAAACAGGCACAGTTTTGGGGAAGAAAGTATTTATTGAAACTACAGATTGAGGGGAAGTTCCATAGCAGAGAAAGAGGCTGGCCCTCTTTCACAGGTCTGAGCAGAGAGAAAAAACCATTACCTACACCACACACACAAAACAGCAAACAGGCAGGAGGGCAAAGAGAATTTCTTCTCCTTTATATAGGCTTAGGGTGGGGTCTTGCAACCCTATCCCAGACTTAATGGCTTCCTGAGTCTCTGGAATTTCCTTCCTGCATGGCCCACACAGGAAAGAATGTTTACTTCCAGTTTCTTTGAGCTTCTTTACATCCTGCCCTTTGCTGAGAGGCTGCCTTCCTGTAAACATCCTCAGAGACCCACCCAAGCTATTTAAAAAGATTCAAGTTGACAACAAAACCTAACCATCACTATATATATATATATATATATATATATATATTTTCAGTTTGTCATTGACCAGTATGCCATTATGTACCATGTGGCAATAATTATCATTGCACCTTGCCAAGATTATTTTATTTATAGCACTTTATGCATAATACATATATTGAAATGTGCAAATCTTAGCTGCAATGTTGACAAATGCTTTTATACCCATGCAACCTACATAATTGTTATAGCGTTTTCGTTTTGTAAGAAAAGTTGTCTTCCTTTGTGATAAGTCTTATACTTCTCTGTCCCGAGGCCTACTCCTGTCATGGCCTGCATGGTCTCCACATGGTTGTGTTATGTCCCATGGATTCTCTTCCCTCATTCATAATGAATAAGGTTGGCCATCACAACCAATCAGATACTGTGGAAGTGAGAGTTTTCTTTCAAGTCTAGTTGTGTTTGGTATTTGATACAGGGTCTCCCTGTGTAGCCCAGTCAAGGCTGGTATTCAGGATCCTCCTGCCTCAGTGTTCCAAGTGCTGGGATTATAGTGCAGTACACACTTGGCTTTGACTAGTTTTAGAAGACACCACAGTTTTCATCTGGCTCTTTTTGGGTTACACCTTTGAGAAGCTGTCCATAAGTTGTGAGGGCATCCAGGTAGCCCCACAGAGAGCCAAGTGGTGGGGAATGATCAACAGTGAACCAGGCGCTTTTTCCAACCTCCATGAGAGTGAGCCACCCAGGAAGTGAATCAGCAGCCCCAGTGAAATCAAAACTCCTGGTAACCTAGCCAAAGCACTCACCTCTGCTTGAGAGACCCTGGCCTGTTACCCCAGGGAACACCACTCCCAACCTCTGACCCACAGGAACAATTGCTAAAAGTTGCTTCTTATTTATGCTGTTTATTTGGGGTCCTTGTTATTCACTATAGATACTTCTCTAGTCCTATTATCTTGGTTTTGATTTTTCAACCTTCTGATTGGACTCCACCATGTTAGTGGAAAGATACTGGGTATCATTAATACCTGACTTTACAATCTAATTTTATTTTATTTTTAATATTTTCTCTAAAAAAATTCTGAAGAAATTATTTGGGTGCTAAATTATAAACAATGATATCCAATGAAGAGGCACCTAGGAGTTCTGAGGTGTGTGTGTGTGTGTGTGTGTGTGTGTGTGTGTGTGTGTGTGTGTGTATTAGTTTATTTTTTCCAGAGCTGGCGATTAAACCCAGGGCCTTGTTCATGTTAGGAAAGCACTCTACCACTGGTCTGTACCCCTGGATCTATATATTTTATTATGTAGCTCTTTCAAAACATTTTTGAAGAAAACAGCACCTGTTTTAGAGATGATCTCTTAATCGTCCCGTGGCATCTGGCAGGTGCTCGGTAAAGAAGCAAAGTAAATACCTGCATAACTAATGTTGGGGTTGCAGCTATCAGAGTAACAATGGTAGACTGTGTGCCCTTCCTCCCTGCACTGCCTTTTGGCTGGCACACTTTGTGAACTTTACCCCATGGCATAAGCCATACAGAAGTAGGTGTTGGGACCAGCCAGAACTTTCTGTGGCAATTCGAGGCAGCTGGGACTGCGTCTTGCATCACCGTGGGCCTTCGACACATCCCCACATCCTTTAGGCTGGCTGCAGTCCTGTCGTCAGGAATGCCAACATTAAGTCTCAGAGATGACTTAAGCTTAAAACTAAAGATGACTTAAACTTGAGCCATTGCCAAGGCTCTTGGTTGTCCACCAGAATGAGACAGTAAGACCCTTTTGCTAAAGTCCTCATATGCTTGGGTTGCAGGTCACTGAGAAATCAAGCTGGAGCTGAGCTGGAAACCTCCTCCCTGTTAACCAGCTGATAGAAAGCTGGAAAAATCTATGGCTGCCTGCAGCCCTGTGGGAGAGAGAAGTCATCATCGGTGGTGAACAGCAGTGGACCTTGCAAGCCTTAACACAATCTATCTTCTCTGAATTCAAGTTTTCTCACCTGTCTAGTGACACTGTTATTTTTTTTTTTGGAGAGAATATACATTTAGTAGTGTGTGAGAATTCTTCCATCATGGAAAATTTTAAAGTCTAGTTTGAAACTCTAGTTTCTTGTTACTTGAGCTGGGAGTTGTCAATGAACAATCATCATCTAACACTTGGCAGAGCTCAAATGTAAAATTTTGTATCCTGTTACAGGTAAATTAAGAATTCAACCCTGCCACAAGGACTAATACAGACAGCCCATGGAGGAGGATATCCAACTGATCGGGGATGGGGGGGGGAATTGGGGATAACAACTCATTATTTGCCCATTAAATAATGTAACTCATTATGGACAATAAATATATAAAAAAAAGAATTCAAAACAGGGGAGGAGGGGAATGGGACTAAGGCATGATTTGTCCATATAATAAAGTTTCTAATTATTAAAAATAAAGAATTCAAAACATTTTGGCAGAGAGACCTTTATGTCTGTAAATATGTCTATATTCAGAAAGCCGAATTGAATTTATACTGATTATTTTAATCCTTTATTGAATTTGTTTCTCTGTATATTTAAAGAAATTGTCTAGCTCAAGAGGAAAAAGGGGAAACAGTTTAACATATTGGCCTAGGCAAGGACTTTCTGAATATAATCCCAGTTGCTCAGGAAGTAAAACCATTAATCAGCAATTGAGATCTCATGGAATTAAAAAGCTTTTGGATAATAAAAATAAAATAAATGGGAAAACAAACAAACAAGAAAAAAAGCTTTTGTACAGCAAAAGATACTGTGAACAGAGCAAAGAGGCAACCTATCCAATGCGAGAAATCTTTGCCAGCTATATATCTGACATAGGATTAATATCCAGGATTTACAAATAGCTCAAAAAACTAGAAGCCAAACAACCCAATCAAAAAATGGGCTATGGAACTGAATAGAGTTCGCAAAAGAAGAAATACATATGAGCTATAAACATCTAAAAAACGTGTTCTACCTCCTTAGCAATTAGGGAAACACAAACTAAAACTACTCTGAGATTCCATCTCACTCCTGTCAGAATGGCTGCCATCAAGAAAACAAATGGCCTCACTTCTGTCCCCGAGGCGGTCCGGGGCAGAGCGAGAAGCGGGGACCATGTTCTGACGCAAGCTGATGGCCCTGGACTACCACAACCCCTCCGGCTTCAACTGTAAAGATGAAACAGAATGTAGAAATTTTATTGTTTGGCTTGAAGACCAGAAAATCAGACACTACAAGATTGAAGACAGAGGTAGTTTAAGAAACATCCACAGCAGTGAGCGGCTCAAGTTTTTTGAAAAGTATCTCAAAGATGTAAACTGTCCTTTCAAGATTCAGGATCGACAAGAAGCTATTGACTGGCTTCTTGGTTTGGCTGTTAGACTCGAATCTGGAGATAGTGCTGAAAAAGACAAGGACTTAGTACCTGATAATACAAACAATACTGACAATGCAGCTCAAAATGCAGAGCCATCGATGAACTTGGACGTCAATAATCCTGATTTGAAGGCTTTGGCTAACCTCCTTCAGATCCAGCGCCATGATGATTACCTGGTAATGCTGAAAAGGCAATTCACATTTTGGTTCAGGAGCGTCTGACACAGGATGCTGTTGCTAAAGCAAATCAAACAAAAGAGGGCTTACCTGTTACTTCAGACAAACATATTCTCGGTTTGGACACAGAAGACGCTGTTCTGAACAAAGCTGCTCAGATCCTGCAATTGCTGCACATAGAGGAGCTCGGGGAGCTGCAGACAAAAATCAACGAGGCCATAGTAGCTGTGCAGGTGATGATGGCCGACCCAAAGACAGACCACAGACTGGGCAAGGTTGGAAGATGAGCACGTCAGGATTTCAACTTCTTACACATGAATTATCACTGGGAACCATGTACACTTCTGGCATGTGTTTGGAAATGAGAGGTCACATTTTCATGGGAGAAATCCCAGAAAATTGACTATGTTCTAGAGATTGACCACCATTGCTTTTTCCTTTAATAAAGCTTGGAAAGTACGGGGGGGGGGGGAAGAAAACAAATGTCAATAAACACTGGAGAAGATGTGGAAAAATAGGAACCCTTCTACACTGTTAGTGGGAATGTAAACTGGTCCAGCCATTGTGGAAAGCAGTGTGGAGGCTCCTGAGACAGCTGAAAATAGATTTACCATATGACGCAGCTATACCACTCCTTGGCATATGTCCTAAGGACTCTAGTCACTACCTTGGAGATACCTGCTCATCCATGTTTATTGCAGCTCTATTTACAATAGCTAGGAAATGGAAACAGCCTAGATATCCCTCAACTGATGAATGGATAATGAAGATATGGTTCATTTATACAATGGAGTACTTATTCAGCAGTAAAGAAAAATGAAATTATGAAATTTTCAGGGAAATGGATGGATTTGGAAATCATCATACTAGGTGAGGTAACTCAGGCTCAGGAAGCCAAACGCCGCATGTTCTCCCTCATATAATGGCACAGCCAGTAACCATAGATTGTTACTGGAAAAATTTCAGTGCCAGGGAAGGGATACCTTCCAGTGAATTGTTGTCCAGGGAGGTTCCTGAAGCCCTCAAAACATTACAGGCATTATTGCCAAGTCTCTTGGTTGCCCACCAGAATGAGACGATAAGACCCTGTTGCTGAAGACCCCATATGCTTGGGCTGCAGGTCACTGAGAAATCAAGCTGGAGCTGAGCAGGAAACCTCCTCCCTGTTAACCAGCTGACAGAAAGCTGGACAAATCTATGGCTGCCTGAAGCCCTATGGGAGAGAGAAGTCATCAGTGATGGTGAACAGCAGTGGTGGACCTTGAAAGTCTTAAGACTGGCCAGCCAGGCCAAATGAGCCAACTGGGGCAATAGTGGCATGTCTGTTGTGGGGGAAACCACTGGAGGCCCACTCCACAGGAGGGACAGCATGCCTGAAGACCTAGTCAAAAGCCTATGGCTGGGAAGGTCATGAGCCCTAGGGGAGTAAGGCCTGCTGTTGTCTGGCTAAATACATATATTATGCCCACCAAACTGCCTTATAAGCACTTTTTAAAAAATGATTATACCTGTTTAATAATACTACTCTAACTTTTGGCTAGAGAAGTTTCTCTTTTTCAGATGACTGTGACCACTGAGATAACTCAAAAGACACCATAGTTCTGAGAAGAAGTGGCAGCGGAGTGTTAGGCACTGGGACATCTCTATCACACTTCCCGAGGCTCAGGGCCATTTGCAGAAGATGTGGTGGAAAGATTGTAAGAGCCAAAGGAAGGGGAGGACTGCTTACAACACAAACTTCATACACTAAATGGCCTTGAAAAGATGATGACATGAAACAAATCAGAGATGAATAACAAAGGAAGAAGAGATATGAAGGAGGGTGGGGAGGGAATCATAATGATTTATGGTCTATAAGTCTCGAAGCTATCAATAAAAAGTTTTAAAAAATTGTCTAGCTAAAAGTAGTTCATATTCCTTGATCACTTAGTCTCTAGTCAATAAAGAAGAATGACAAAAGATGTAAATACTGAAGCCTAGAAATATGTGATGTTATTTTCCAAAAGGCACAGGAGCCAATACAGAGAGGTTCCTTTCGGCTAGATCTGGGGAAATTTGAAGAATAAAATGAGTGATATTAGTAATAGTCCAAGGGTCTATACAGATATAAGTAAGTCATTGAGTTAGTATATTAGGGATTAGGAAAAGCTGTTAGAGTAGAATTTTAAGAAACATGAACAGCAAGAATGGTGAAAACAGAGCCATTGTCTGTAGACACTATAGTAATAACTATTTTAAGATCAAGAATTGTCAGTGGATGCTAAATTAGCTCAGAAATGTATTTTCATAGTCTCAGTGTGTCTTCTCACATGATACTGGATGCAGAGAAAAAGGAGGAACCTGCAGACACCATCCAAGTTAGTCTCAGCATTCACAGGACAGATTGATCCCATATGCCTCCTGATGAGTACATCGGATCCTGGGAGGAAGACACAATGTCTTCTTTTTTGGAATCATCTTGCCAAAACATGTATAATCTGAATTGAACCCTAAACATACATGAAACTTGAACTAAGGGGGATGTTATAGGACACCGACTGTCATGGTTTGATCCAGGTGTCCCCCACAAACAAATGAATGTGTTCTGATAGATCGATCCTCAGCTGATGGCAGTTTGGGTTTTACAACCTCGATGAAGCTGTGTTGTTGGGGGCAGGCTTATGGGGGTTATAAGCCAGCTTCCCTTTGCCAGTGTTTGGCACACCTTCCTGCCGCTGTTTGCAGTGCTGTGGCAGAGGTGATGTCCACCCCTCTGCTCATGCCACCGTTTTCCCTGCCAGGATGGAGTCTCCCCTTGAGTCCGTAAGCCAAATAAACCCATTCCTCCACAAGCCGCTTTTGCTTGGGTTTTTTTCTGTGCAGCAACTAGAAGGCTGACCATAACACCGACCTTGCACACCCCCAAATGTCAAGGTTTTAGAAGATGATGAAAGATTCAGACACTGTCCACATCAGTGTTTTAGACGCATCACAAGCACCTCCGAGGGCTGCTTCCCTCTTCCCCCAGGGTTCTGACTCCTAGGTCTGGGGTGAGGCCTGACCTGCATATTGATATACATGCTGGTGGTCTCAGTCCCCATTTCAGGACGTGATGGTCTAGGCCAGGAGCCGAGTCAGCTTGCATACCTTGCATGCAGCACCCCATCCACTAGAGATGTGCTCAAAAGCCCAGTGGAGCCTGAAACCATGTGAGTACCAAACCCTAGAGATGTAATGGTTTTTTCCTATACATCACACCTGCGATCAAATTTATAAATTGTGTACAGTAATGGCTACTAATCAAATGACTAAGAATACCAGTATATTGTACAAAAATTAGGTTGCTGCTCTTGCTCCCTCTCCTTTCCCCTCCCCCATCTTATTCTACTGCACTTACCCTTTTCTTCTTGTGGTGAGATGCTACTTAGCCGAATCATTCTGTGGCAGCTCTGGCCTGTGTCCAAATTGGCAGACTCGCTACTCTGCCCATCTGGGCAATTGCTAAGTAAAATAAGGTTATTTGAACCAAAGCACTGCAGCCTTATACCAGGTGACATGATAGCGAGGTGACTCCCGAGGGACTAACGGGCAGAGAGTCCACAGCTGGACCAGGGATGAGTCACTGCCCAGGCGGAACACCAGGCTGGCCTCCAACTCACAAGCCAGCCTGCCTCAGCCTCTGGAGTGCTGGAGTTCCAAGTGTGGGCCACAGGCCTGATGTCAAGTTTAGAACTAAATTCTTTGGGTTTCCCCACTTCTGGCAACCCCACTCATGCCTCTTGGGCATTATTGCAGTCAGCTTTCTTGTTGCTGCGCAGAAAGAACCCAAACAAAAGCGGCTTGTGGAGGAATGGGTTTATTTGGCTTACGGACTCGAGGGGAGACTTCATCCTGGCAGGGAAAACGACGGCATGAGCAGAGGGCTGGACATCACCTCTGCCACAGCACTGCAAACAGCGGCAGGAAGGTGTGCCAAACACTGGCAAGGGGAAGCTGGCTTATAACCCCATAAGCCCACCCCCAACAACACAGCTCCATCGAGGTTGTAAAACCCAAACTGCCATCAGCTGAGGATCGATTTATCAGAACACATTCAATTGTTTGTGGGGGACACCTGGATCAAACCATGACAGGCATGAACCCTGTATTTTTTCCACTCGTAAGTTCTATCTATAGTAATACCTGTAAACCTTAAAAAACAATTCAATTTCTTGTCTGTTTTAGGGACTGAAGCTAGATGCACTTATTCCTGAACTCTATGAAGTGCACTCATTTAGTTGGCACTCCCCGCCGTCCCTTCTCTGCTGCCTGAGGTCTGCTGCTGAGGCTTTGTCACAGGCCCTGAACTCTCTGCCTGAACACAGGAACCTCTCGATCAGGCCTGCGGGTGGCCTGGGGCAGGTTTTCTTATTCAGAAAGTATGAGCTGTGATAAGGTAAATAAGCAGAAATCACACCTGCCTTAACATCAGGTGATAGTGATAAATGGGGAAGCCAGGTAGAGTCTTTTAATTTTTAATTTTTTTCGAGGTATGGTCTCACTCTATCCCAGGCTGACCTGGAATTCACTATGTGTCTCAGGTTGGTCTCGAACTCATAGCAGATCTTCCTACCTCTGCCTCCTGAGTGCTGGGATTAAAGGTATGCGCCACCATGTCCAGCTCAGGTAAAGCTTTGAATACACATTCTGTTCCTGTCACTTTTCCCTGCTGTCACAGTTCCTGCTGGTGCCCCTGTGCACATTTTCCTTCATCCTCACAACCATGACTAGTGGACAGAGGAACGAATGGTGGAACTAAAGCTTATGACAGATGCTTTCCTCTAGGAATACACACTTTGTAAAGACAGCAAGTTCTTCTCAAGCTGGCCTTTGCATCACTTGGCCATCAAAGATGACAAGTACAGCTCGAGTATCCTTAATCTAATCATCTGGTCAGAAGAGCTCTGGAATCTAAGAGGTTTTGAGTACCAACAAGATGCCACAAGAGGAAAATATCATACCATGAAGCTTCATTTTCGCACAAAATGATTAAGAACCCAATGCCACCAAGACCAGAACTGATAGCTGACTCCCTGGCAGGAGACGAACCACCCATGCGCATCAGCTGGGGCCCAGGGGAAACCACAGATGAAGTGGTGAGAAAGAGTGCTGCTCCCACAGTCAGCCTGACAACCTGCGCCAGGGGGATGCAGACAGACACTGAGGAGACTCAAACTGATCCAAAGCAGAAATCCAGAGGCGGCTAAGAGCTCAACACTAAAGTAGACTTAAAACTCACCCTCCATGGCTCAGGGGACTTTGTGGTAGAGGGGGCAGAAAGATTTTAAGAGCCATGGTGGAGGAATATCCAGAGTCTTTGCCCACCCCACTAACTATTTGCTGCTAGCACAATTCATACCCTCCATTCCATGGAACATTCCAGCCATCCCACTGAGGAGCCCTCAGTGGAATGGGCCAGGGAGGAAGGACATGGTGGTACCAACACATGAATTGTACATACAAAGTTTCTACTTATTAAAAATTAAAAAAAAGAATTTGGGGACTGGAGAGATGGCTAAGTGGTTAAAGCACTTCTCTGCAAAGCCTAAGGACCCAGGTTCAATTCCCCAGTACCCACATAAAGACAGATACACACAAGGGGTGCATTCATTTGGAGTTTATTTGGAGTGGATGGAAGCCCTGGTGCACCCATATTCTCTTTCTCTCTCTCCTTGCAAGTCAAATAAAATAATAAAATAAAATAAGAATAGTATCTAATAGAGCTGCAGGCTATTTATCTAAGGTATATAAGAAACAGGTGAATTTAGTGTTTAGACTTTGGGTCCCAGCCCTAAGATATTTCCTTATGTGTATTAAAATATTTAAAATTTAAGCCTTTCAGATAAAGTACACACAATCTGTTATGAGACAAGAGCACCGTTATGGACACCAAAACACAGTTCTTGGTCGTCCCAGTCCAAAGTCTTCAGCTATCTCTTTTTCCTTTTCTTTTTTTCTGTTTTTGAAACAAGGTCTCACTGTAGTGCAGGCTGGTCTCCTGCTGCAGCCTCCTGAGTGCTGGGATTAAAGGCCAGTGCCTCCTTCAACACATCACACTTTCTTCCTCTCCATCGGCACCATCAGAAGAAATGCATATTTCCATAACCAGACCTTAGGCCACCTACTTAAAGTCATATTTACATTTTATAAAGTGAAGACAAACCCAGGAAAGTAAACTTGAAAATGTTTTGTATTCTCTATACATTTCCCAGCTATTCCACTGAGGAGGTCCTTCAGTGGAATGGGACCAGGGAGGAGGAAGACTGTGGAGCCAACACATGAATCGAGGGAAGAGGTCAAGATGGCTTGGTGGAGAGGAGCAGAGGTAACCTTTCACTCCAAGGAGTGTGTTTTTGTTTGTTTGTTTGGAGGGAGGAAGAGCTGGTCACGGATTGCTCATGTTCTTTCCACCTGGAAGCTAAGGGGCACTAATCAAGTAACCCCTTCTTTGTAGACTGGAGAGCATCCCATATTTCGCAAGGGGATACTGTATCACATTAGAAAGTCATTGGCTCAAGAAATTTAATTTTTCTACTCTTTGTCATTTTAGATAATCTATGTAGATTTGAGAATTTTCTTATGTGATAATAGCAAAGCAGTTATATAAGAATATATGAATATTTTAAGGAGATCTATACTGAAATGTGATTGGATGAAATTATATTTTAGCTTTCATATTCAAACATTAAGAACCAAACAAAATAAAATAGGTCAATGAATATTCCATTAATAATAAAAACCCAAAACATAGATTAAACAAGTGAATGAAACATTGATAATCACAGACTGGGGAGCAGACAAACAGGAATTCATTATACTGTTTTACTTGCTTATATTTTGAAATTTCTCAAAGTTTTAAAACAAAATAAGTTTTTCTTCTTTCTTTCTTTCTTTCTTTCTTTCTTTCTTTCTTTCTTTCTTCCTTTCTTCCTTTCTTCTTTCTTTCTTTCTTTTTAGGTAAGGTCTCCCTCTAACCCAGACTGACCTGGAATTCACCAGTCTCAGGCTGGCCTTGAACTCATGGTGATTCTCCTACCTCATCCTCCCAAGTGTTGGTATTAAAGATATGTGCCACCATGCCTGGTCAAAAAAAGAAGTTTTTAAAAAAAGAAAATGTATACAGAATGCAAAAGCATATTCAAGTTTATTTTCATAGGTTTGTCTTAATTTTGTAAAATGTACATATGACTTTAAGTAGATGACCTAAAGTCTCTGAGCCTCAGTTTTACTTTTATAAGTCCTTCATATTTTTTATTTTTTAATTTTATTTTTTTAAATAAATATTTTATTTAATTTAAATATATGCAATCAATTCTGGGCCTTCACCACCACGCTGCTGTTGGTGTCTGTGTGCAGCTGAGGGAATGACAGTTGGCCATGTGACCCTCTAAGTCAGATGGAGTAGGCTGAGCTGTGGTAACAAATCTTGCTTGCTTAATTAAGCAGTTCCCTGTGTCTTTCATGTCACCCAGTCTTGTGAAACACACACATCTAAACACTAGATTTCAAGCTGGCAGAGTGGAGTAGGAAAGAACTGTAGGATGCCCTCCTTTCACACATGTACCCATTGTCTAGAACGAGTTACCAAGCGCTTCCTAGCTGCGGGGAGTGTGGGAGAGAGACAATCAATGCCTCCTCCTCCAGCACATAGGATGTTACCTGTCTCCGGCACAGGTGAGTATGGTAAACAGTCCCAACCTACATCCGAATGTCCTTGAAACTTCTGTGTGGAAAAATCGAGAAGGCTTGAGAGAGAAGTCCTGCTTCTGTTGGTTGTCTTGAAGGAAACAGTCTCCCAAAGAAGCTGTATTGGAAGTGGAGACAGACACTCTGCAGATAAAGTAACAGAGAAAGTACCGAACGAGTCTGAAGTCCATTTTGCTAGAAAGACTAGGAAGGAATGAAGGGAGGAATGAAGGCTGAAAATCTTCA